>JAESVK010081468.1:10028-20528 GCA_017140935.1 Hamamelis virginiana | reverse complement strand
AAAAAAAAAGAAATTACTCAAAAGATAAGCGCTTGGTGTTTTATGTCAGTGGCATTTCCGCATAGGGGTAACCCTGTGTGGGGTGTTACACAATCATACCCCATTTAATTGGTTTTTAAATTAATTCTTTCAAACTGTGTTTAATTTAAATAAATCTATATCCAATATATTATTGAAGAATAAATGGAAACAAAAAACTGAGAGAGATAAAGATTGAGAGTGAGAGGTAAAAAAAAAAAAAAACAACAACAACAGTGGGTGGTCGGCGGAGCAGTGGGCGGTTGACGAAGTAATATCAATGGTGGCCGTGTGGATTGGCCTTTCGGGGAGAGAGGGAGAGAAAACGAGGTGGGGAGAGGTGGAGAGAGATTATAGAGAGGTGACGGTAGAGAGTGAGGTTGTCCGTCACCTGTGAGTTGGGGTGAAGGGTAGGTCGCCGGTAGAGAGAGTGTAAGGTCGTCCGATGGGTTGGGCAGACATGGGTTAGAGCAACTCCAACCATGAGAGGCAAAGCCTCATATTAGGCATTTTGCCTACCCAAATCCAAAAAACACCACTCCAAGGGAGGAGGAAAAACTCTAGGCATTTTGCCTATTCTCCAAATGGGGAGCCATATTTGCCTAGACATTGAGGAGAGAGAGTGCTCTAGGCATTTTTACCACATCACCAATCTTTCACAAATCCTTCTTTTCATGGTACAATTTGAATATTAAAAAAAATATTAAAATATAAATGGCTAGCCAAATGGCTATTATGGTTGGATTGCACAACCATTTAACAAGGCAAATTGGATAGGCAAAATACTATTTGAGCATTTTGGCTAGCCAAAATGGCTAGTCATGGTTGGAGATGCTCCTAGAGAGAGAGAGATAGTGCGGGAATATCAGAGAAAGATACTCAGCTTTTGGCTTTATTTTTTGTGCAAAAGTTGCCTTCTCCTAAACAGTTGGTTGCTTCACTTTTAAATGGACGGTCAGATCAAGGACGTAGCTACCTAAGGGCAAGGGTGGGCCCTGACATTTTGAAAAAAAAAATCAAAAGTTAGGTTTTACTGATATATACATATGAATATTTTAGGAAGAAGACTGTCTTCCCATGAAATTTGGGTTCTGTTTGGTTGGTATTTTGAAAGTGCTTTCTTATTTTTGAGATCTAAAAATCATTGTAATTTTTGCTTTCAAAAGCGACAAAGTATTTTTGAATTGCTAAACCAAACAATGGTCCTGAGGAGAGTTAGAGAGAAGTCTTTGTTTCTGATGCAGAGATTGCCACCATTGTAGCAGAGGTATTATGGGGTGCTTCCCCAGTTCCCCATGAAATTTTATTGAAGCTTGGGTACTTCAAAAATAAAAAAAGTGGTTATGCCATTTGGCCATTTGGGTCCTCAAAATATAGCGTAGAAAGTCAAGGGAATGAGGAGTGATTCTCAATTCTAGAGGTTGGAGGAATCCTTGATGCTGTTGGAGTAAAAGATTGCTGGCTGCCGAGCTCCTGTTAACTGCTAATAGCTTAGAGCTAGAGAAATTTTTTTAGAGAAAGTGACAAAGCTCAACAGGGGTAAGCTGTTATCCTAAAACATGAAAAATTATCAAGTAACTGTTAAGTCATGTTACCATTTGAAGCCTATTAAGACTCAACAATTAATGGGTTCACTGACTAGATCATATTTAACAGATAGCAATGCACTGGATGAGTTTTAACTGTCAAATTCATCTACTCTTTGTTTCAAGGCTTTCCCCATTGTTTATGACCATCCAAAGGATTTGATTAATTACAAATGGTAAAACATAAATGGTAAAACATAAATCAAATGGTAAAACATAAATCCAATGTTATATTTTGGTGTAATTGATTAATTTAATCATCAAATTTTAATGGGATCTATGATGTTGTGGGCATATTGTATATTCATTCTCATTTGATGCTGCTATCATTGGTCAACCGGATGGGTTGATTAGTGAAAATTGTGGGTATGTAGTATATAGTATATTCATTCTCATTCTCATTCATTCTCAATGAAAATTGTGAAGAGTCGATTGCGCAACTGGATGAACGATCAATTGATGAATGACAGCTTGATTGGATATATTGAGAAAGACATACTTGATGGCATTGATAATGAGGTTATCATACAACACTTTCAAAAAATGAAAACTCGAAGGGGACAATTGTAATTGATTAGTGAATATTTTATTAATATGAAATATTTTTTTATGATTTATATTTCATTTACTAGTGTTTTTGTGCTTTTGTTTATTAAATATAGATAATTTATTAGTTTTAATGGATACTTTTCATGTTACTTTTAAAAGATGAAATCTTAAATTTTATTTTTTTAGAGTTTCTCCCACCCTAGCAACAAATCCTGGCTACGTCCCTGGGTCATATCATCACAATGACAGTTTTTTCCATTGCGGTCATATATATATAGAGAGAGAATTTCTCTTATCATGTGATACTGATTTTTACTTAAAATCAGCAAAGAAGCTTGGCCGTTGGATTTGGGGCAAATTGGTTTTAACGGCTGATGAAGAGAACTCACTTAAATTACCCAAATGAGTGTTGTGACCCGCGTGAAACGACCAGGACCTTCCCCTAAACCTCATCACCTGGTCTCCAAACAGCTTCCTCTGCAGCTCATAATCTATGTCCACATGCGTGCCGCACTAATATCTCCTTCCGGCGTCAAGCTCCTTCCAAAAAATTTAATCCACGAGTAATGGTCGTGTACAAGAGTTCAAGCAACCAATCCAAGCCAGAAACATAACCTCACAGAACCCAAACAGCTTCCTCTGCAGCTCAGAATCTATGTCCACATGCGTGCCGCACTAATATTGCATTTCCGTTATGCATGCCCACACTTGATTTCAAAAATCGAGATACATAATTTTTTTTAAAAAGAAAAAAGAAAAACAAAAATCTAAGGTCTTCCCTGATCAAAACTCTCAGTTGCAGAAAACCTTCACTGTACAGCGAAATTCACAAAAAAAAAAAAATGTTTACTCAGCCACCCAAATTACTTGTTTCAAATCAAATGACCCAAATATAATCAAGCTGTTTTTGTAGTACAGATGAAACCAAAAAAAGAAAAAAAATGGTGGATCCTAATTCGCCGAGAAAACCTTAATACAGTAGAACCATATGGGAAATGATGCTGACAGCATCTTCATCTCTCCGACAAAAATCACAATATTAATGCATAAATCTTGAATCTTCTGACACTAATTTTGTTCAAGCAGCAGTAGTGGAGTTATCAGCCGGCGACATCCAGACTATGTCCTTGAGCGTCGGTCTCAGCTCCTTGCTGCAAAACTGATTGTTTGGGGCAAGGGCGTTTGGAGCATTTGGAGACCAGGTGATGCGATTTAGGGGAAGGTCCGAGTCGTTTCATGCGGGTCACAACACTCATTTGGGTCATTTAAGTGAGTTCTCTTCATCAGCCGTTAAAACCAATTTGCCCCAAATCCAACGGCCAAGCTTCTTTGCTGATTTTAAGCAAAAATCAGCATCACCTGATAAGAGAAATTCTATATATGTGTGTGTATGTGTGTGTATATATATATATAATGCAAAGTGCACTTAGCCATAGCACTTCTGTGTATATATATATATATATACCGCAAATGGCTTTACAAGAGGGAACTTGATGCAAGAAGTATCAAGTGCACCTGACCATAGCAAGTGACTCTACAAGAGGGCACTTGATGAAAGAAGCATCAAGTGCACCTGACCATAGTGTATATATATATACTGCAAGTGGCTCTACAAGAGGGCACTTGATGAGTGGCTCTACAAGACGGCACTTGATGGTCAGGTGCTATGGTCAAGTGCACCTGATGCAAGAAGCATCAAGTGCCCTCTTGTAAAGCCACTTCCAGTGCAAATTTTAGAAAACTAACCGTTAGATTAGATACCCCAATCATGTATGTCATGTCTGCCAAAATTCACAATGATCCAATGGTTGGTTTTTGAGAAAACTGACTGTGAAAAAAAGATAACATTTTAAAGAACAAAAAAGTCATAGTTTTTCAAAGTTACATTTTTCAAAAACCAACCGTTAGATCACTGTAATTTTTGGCAAACATAACATACATAATAGAAGTATTTAATCCAACGGTCAGTTTTTCAAAATTTTCATCACAAATGGCTTAACAAGAGAGCACCTGATACAAGATGAATCAGGTGCAACTGATATTAGAAGCTATGTATGTATGTGTGTGTGTGTGTGACACGTGTGTGTGTATATATATATATATATATATATATATATAGAGAGAGAGAGAGAGAGAGAGAGGGAGAGGGAGAGGGAGAGAGAGATTGTGAAGATTTGATGAACATAAGTTTTTTTTCACAAATTTTATTAACTTTTGTGGGGTTGTATTTTGCAAAACTCAAGGCTGCAAATATTCCTTTTATGCATGACATGTATACCAAAAATTATTTTGATTGTGCACCAATAGCCATTTGATCCATAAATTTACATTTTTAATAATAAAAAATATCATATTTATGGATTAAGTAGCTCTTAATCTTAGGTCGACTTAATATTTTACAAATATGAAGTGTATGAGTGAAAAATGTACAAATTTATATTCATTGAATCTACTTGTAAAAAATTGCCATCACCACTTGGAATATACTTTTGTAGCTTGCTAGTGTACCACGGGCGTTGCGCATGTAAATTTTTGTGATTTTTTTTTGGGAGTGACATATAATTTGAGCAATATAATTAAAATAAAAATATTTAAACTTGTTAACTTTTTTTTTTTGAAAAAGAAGTTTGAGAAATCAAAATTAAATAAAAACAACGTTAAATCAATAAATTTGAACTCTTTATGTTACAAGATTTTCATATTCCATTTGTTTTATGTTTTTTCTTTAAAAATAAGAAATAGAGTGTAAATTATACAATATTAATTATTTGAGAATTTGAATTATATTCATAAAAAATTTAACTTTTTCGACAAAACATAAAAAAAGTTTACTTTAATTGTAGGACTTTTATTATAATATATTGGTGAAAATTGAACGGCCATGCTTAAAAGAGAATTTTAATTTTATTTATAATAATTGTATTGTAATTGATGGAATTTGATTTAGAAATAAAATAGAATTTATAAGAAATTTTAATGCAATTAAAAAGAATATACTATTTTGATTGGTGGAATTGTATAGTCATATCTATTATGTAATTTTAAAGTTATATAGGAGTATTTTGAGAAATTATTATTTTTTTTTTTATAGGATTCACACTTTCATGTATAGCATAGAAATATAAATGTAGATTAGTAATTACTAGTACATGACCACTTATGCCTTGGCTAGGCACACATTTCTCTCACTATTTGCTTAATATTCATCATCACATGTATTGTACATGCATTCGTAATTACAAAATAGTTCAATGGGTTAATAATATAAAAATATACACATGGTAGTGGAAATACTTTGTACTAATTGTAGAATAATTCATACAGTGTGGAGCTCTATTCACACCTCTGTTGTAGATGACTTGTTGGTCTAATGGAAAATATATTCACTTTAAAAAAAAAATTAAGTTTTGAATTTGAACATATAAAAATGCATTAATATCCACTTATTAATATTAAAAGTTAGAGGTAAAAATAAAATTCTATCGTTTGGGGAAAAAAAAATCAGACCTCCCAGAAGTTGAGCTACTCATCTCCTCAAGGCCAACTTAAAACCTTACTTCGCGTTAAAAAGTCTCAACCCAATGACAAGTCAATCCAAACCCTCCTAAACTATATATATAGGGAGCAGATAATGTAACCCCTGCCAACTATTAGCCCACCCCTTATGTTAAGTTAACCCCAATATTTTATAAGAACACCCCATGCATTCCCTAAAATAACCCTAACCCAAATAATTGTTTATTAGAGTTTATATCCCCACCCCATTTAGAAATAATGTGTTGCGTTACTTTCAACCTAACATTTTGGGAATGTTAGATTGATCACAACTTAATAGAATTGGTTTGTTGCATTACTTCCAACCTAACATTCCCATACGGTTTTATTGGTTTTGCTACGTTACGTCCAACCTAACATTCCCAGAATGTTAGGTTGCTCACAACGTAATAGAACGTGTTTGTTAGATTGTGAGCAACCTAACATTTTGGGAATGTTATGTTGGAAACAACGCAACAAAATTAATAAAATGTATATATAATGTGTTGCATTACTTTCAATCTAACATTTGGGAATGTTAGGTTGATTACAACCTAATAAACACGTTATGTTAAGTTGTGATTGAAAGGAAATCAATGATATCCAGATTCGCAGCGGAATACATAGACCTCAAGAACCCTTGCACTTCACAACGATTGAAGAAACGAGCTTGGAGAGGGGAGAGGGAGCTCACGGTCAGGAGAGGAGAGAGAGAGCACACGACCTCTAGGGTATCCTCTTCTATTTGTGCCTCCTTCTATTTGATGAGTGGTTACCTTGTGCTAGCATGACCCATCATCTTATATTTATAGAGAACCACTAGGGTTTCTATTAATATTATTTCCAATTATAATTAAACTCCTTTATTATTAACAATTAATAATAAGGTCCTTGTTTGATTATAAATTAAGAAATTCTAACTCTCTTTAATTTAAGAGACTCACATATGTTCTTTGTTTGTGTGTGACCTATTGGGTTCACCCCAACCTAGTAGTGGACAGGAACATCTCCATGTCTCCTAAAATAGAAACTTTCTATTTTTGGTTCAACTGAAACAATTCCAATTTTGCCCTCATTGATAACACTTTATCAATAGGCCTTCACTAGTCATGAGTGACATCTAGCAACATATCATGACGTACCCTAGGTTTGGGTGAATAGCAGAACTATGTGAACCCTTCATGTTACTTAATCCTTTATCCCCTAATGTCATTGTTAAGATAATAGGTATGGTTATCGGTCAAACCCTATCTTAAAAACTTGATATCTGTTCCTCAAAATATAATCTCAATAAGGTAAAACCAGTGAAACTCTTTTCACTATTTACCTATAACTCTGGCCAGATATTCAATTTGAGAGTTATCTTTGAGAACTAATCCTGACATTTTCTTTCATTAACTGAGAGTGATCATTCCTTATTGCACACTCATTCATCTTCATGCATAACTTAGTAGAGTTAATGAGTACCGATTATAACCTTATGGTTAAGGCTGTACGAGATACTATCAAACCCTAGCAACCTATACATAAGACAGCTATGATGTCTCAGGTCTAAGGATTACCAAATAAATGAACGTAACATAAGAATATTCCTTTGACATAACTTTCATAGGAACATTCTTTGAAAATCATGTTCAGTGTACATATTCTCTAATGCACCCACAGATGAACTAAAGTGTCACTACACTGATAGAAAAGATTACCTATCCTCCATAGGAGTTAGTTTAAATCTGTGCTACTCTTGACAGTTTATAAATATCCACTTTAATAAACCTATGAGTAGGAACTCTTTAGAATAAATATGTATGAGAAATATCAGTCTTCCTATCTCAATAACTTGAGATGTATATTTCTCTTATCATTTATTCATGGACATTATCAAATATGTTTATACACATAAGATAAGTTATACATTCCAAATATGATAATATGAAATTAATATGCCCTTTAGGATTGGTTTTAGGGCTTACTTTTATCAGTGATCAACCTAACATTTCATGTTTGTTAAGTTTGAAGAAACCTAACAATGTTGGAATGTTAGGTTCTGTGTAACCTAACACCATGGGATTTTGCCAAAAAAAAAAAAAAAACACTATTGAAGCTTCTAAATACTTACTTCATCATTGTTAGTCGCTTCATTAAGCTTCAAGAGAGAAAACCACTATTAAGCTTCAAGAGAGAAAACCATCACTCACGGCAGCCATTGATGAACATGTCAAGCTTTCATCCTTATTAACTCTTATTAACTTATGGCAAAAACGTTTTAAAAACCCACTAAAACGATGCAATCAGATTTGAAGTGAGTAAATCTTACTATTTTTTTTTGGATCAAAGGTGAAATCGTGTTTGGTTCAGCAGACGTACGTTTTCTCTTTCTCCAGTCTCCACGTTTCCTGTTTCCTCTATGTGTTTTTTCTTGTGTATACTATTTGTAAGAGAAAGAAGAATATTGATTTTTGAAGGAAAAGATGGTCTTTGCTAATATGAAGTTGGGGTGAACTTAACAAAACAAGTTAAGATTATATTAGATATTTCAAAATTTATATTTGTCCTAAATAGTAAAATCATTTAAGGACATTTTTAGAAACATAAAAAATGGAGTGGGCAAATAGTTGGCAGGGTTGCATTATCCACTCCCATAGATATAATACCCATGAATGATATAAGCCCATTAAACCATTCATGGACCAACCCATTTAAACACAGCTACCTTATTAAGGCATATTTGGAAATTTTGAAAATTAATTTATCTGAAGGCAGGACTCAAATTCACATATTTGGAATAATAACCATCAAGAGACTTTGTCGGTAGCAACTTGTACCTTTGAATAAATTAATTTATTATTGGTTTAAAATTTTTTTATTTCTATATTATTTTTTGTATTTTTTGAATCAAAATTGAATATATATATATATATATATATATATATATATATATATATATATATATATATATATATATATATATTTATATTAAAAAAAAACCTATTCTAACATCCTTGAAATAAATCTGATGAAATTCATATTCAATTGACCAAACGGGACTACTCAATCCCATTGGCTTACTCCAACCACTCAGAAAATCTATAAAAAGCAAAAAAAAAAAAAAAAGAAGAAAAGAAAAAAAGCCCACTTTATTCCACCTTACCGCATTACCCTTTTTAACCTATCGTTCCTGCCCCTCCTTTCCTCTTTATTCCCACCTTTGCCTTCGTCGCCTTCTCCTGCCCTTCAGATTCTGCCCCCACCTTCTCTCTGACTCTCCAAAATATCTCTTAACGCTCCATCAGATCTCAACACACCCACCACAGAACAAGCCCTAGCGAATCATCCATGACGCTTGGCTCAGGAGGATCGAGTGTTGTCGGTGAGACTCTTTAAACGATGTTCTTCGATTTTTCATTTTCTTTTTTTCACTTTTAATCTGATCTCATGTTTTTTCTTGTATTCTTATCAAAATCTGCTCGTGGGTTTATTGGAATTCATTTCTTTTTATGCATATTTGATGTAGAAATCTATATGGGTGTGTGTAATTGAGTGATGGGTTTCAAGGGTTGCTTAGGTTGATCTTTTTTTTTTTGTTCGATAATCTGAAAGTTATTTTGGTGGATTTTATGGTACTCATCGAAGTTTAGGCAAATATGTTTCTGTGTCCTTGTTGTGGTGTTTTGTCTCCACACACAGACGCGCACATATAAAGAATTAGTGGTAGTAAAAAAGCAACGAAAGATTTTGTAATTGGCTGTCTTTAACTTAATTTATATGGAAGCATAACTACAAAATATTTGCTTTTGGTATTTGCTGTATTTAACTTAAATTATATGGCAGCTTCATCTGATCCTCATTTTGTGCTGAATTTTGTGTAAAGGTTTTATAATTGGCTGCTATGACAATTATGTATACACGAGTTCTGTTGTGGTGTGTTGTTTATGGTGATTGGCACATCTTGCTGTTAATGGATCGTCCACAAGGCTCACAACCCTCATATAGCTAACAAAGTACAAACATGCCTTTAGATACTTACAGTATGTTTTCTTGTTTCCCAGAGGCTGTTTTGCATTGTTGCTTGATGCCAAAACTTGGCATTGGGGTGATCAAAGCCCATCACATCTTCACTCTGAACAGCATGCTGTGTCTTTGAATGCTTAACACTTGGAATTCCTGCTCAGGACATTAAAAAATTTAATTTGATATTGATTGGTGCCTTGTTGGTTACTATAAGCTCTGGTGACCTTTAATGGTTTTCAATTATTTTTTGGAAAAATGCAATGGAGCCAATCAGAGTTCAAGACTTGATAGAGGCAGACATGTCCTTGGATATTACTTACTTGTCTATACACCATAGCAAGCATTTGCCCCATGCCTAACCCACATGCTATTGTACACAATACTGTTCCCCAAGCTCTTAATGACTCTCATGGGTGTTGTATGGTCCCACTCACCAGTGGTTCAATTTTTGAGGCAACTTCACTGAAAAGGTTCCCTGTCATGCAATTTTTATAGTTGATCACTATATGTGGGTTCCTTTAACTTACTAGTTTAGAGATAGAGAGAGTGCATCAATCCCCAATGCCCTCCTTTTCTTCTCCTGTTTGGTAGCATATCTCTAGTCTATGCATTTTTGTGAGCTTGTGAGCAATTGTCTAAGTGAGCACTTTAAATTTGGGAGTCAACTTAGGGGATCAACTCCCCTTAGAAAAGGAGGAAGTATCTTTTGGGGTTTGGGGGGGGGGGGGGGGGGGGGGGGGTAATTGGGGGTTGGAAAACCCCCCCGGGGAGAAAATTTTTTAAAAAAAAA
This sequence comes from Hamamelis virginiana, assembly GCA_017140935.1. Lineage (NCBI taxonomy): Eukaryota > Viridiplantae > Streptophyta > Magnoliopsida > Saxifragales > Hamamelidaceae > Hamamelis > Hamamelis virginiana. Next base: position 10,043 of record JAESVK010081468.1, on the reverse strand, counting down.
AAAATTTTTTGGCGG
>JAESVK010081467.1:0-11787 GCA_017140935.1 Hamamelis virginiana | reverse complement strand
ATGCGGCTACAATCCAGCCGGCTTGATTGTATCATTTATGTGTATATATATATATATATATATATAAATTCTAATATTAGGTGCACCTGATGCATCTTGCATCAGGTGCCCTCCTCTACAGCCACCTGTGATGAAATTTTTTAAAAACTGTCCGTTGGATTAGATACCCATATAATGTATGTCATGTCTGCCAAAAATCATAGTGATCCAATGGTTGGTTTATGAGAAAACTGACTACTAAAAAATGATAACATTTTAAAGAACAAAAAAGTCATAGTTTTTTACCAGTTAGTTTTCTCAGAAACCAACCGTTGGATCACTGTGATTTTTGGCAGACATGACATACATTATATGAGTATCTAATCCAACGGTCAGTTTTTAAAAATTTTCATCATGGATGGCTGTAGAGGAGGGCACCTGATGCATCTTGCATCAGGTGCACCTTATAACAGCAATTCTGTATCTCTCTCTCTCTATATATATATATATATATATATGAGATAGCTTTTCTTATAACTCTATGAAAAGTAGTGGAGGTTGGAGGGAGAATGTTTTGGATAATGTTGTATTAAGTGTTAAGGTGTGTTTCTGAAGCAAAAAAGTTGGAAATATAGTTAGCCGTAAAAAGTTCATGATTCTAGGGTGGCTACTGTTGATATTAAAATTTATTGGAGATTTTGGGAATGAAATAGGTGATGTTGCTTCTGTTAGTCTTGCTTCTTGGATAAATTTATTTTTTAATTTTTTTATGCACTTCATGCAGTAATTGTACGGGCTGATAAGCAGCTTCAACTCCTTCCACCCTCCTTCCCGTGTGCACACTTGCAGTTTCTTAAAGAGATGAAATCAGTGTGGATGGCCATCTCTTTAGCCCGATATTCTGGACAGAGTTTAGATGGCCCCTTTTTTTTGGCCCTAACTTTCACGTCAGGTGGACGCTTGTTCATAAGTGCACCTTGTTTTAAATTCATATAGTGATCCTTGGACAGGACTTCTGACACTTGGATATTCACAGAAGTGGAGTGGTTATGTCTTATATCTACTACCCATCAATTTATCTTTTGCCAGTTCTTCAAGTTATGATTTATTAGCAGCATTCCTCTAGATCCACAAACCTGTCCATACAGCCAGCCCTTAAAGTTCAAATTTTTAGTAGTTGTAGAACAATTTTAAATTAGTAAACCTAAGTTTTTGGTTGTTTTGAATTCTGCCCAAAATAGAAGATATCTCTTGAATCTCTTTCAAAGTTTAACCAGTAGTCAGTACCTAAAGTTGATTTACCATTTTGACCTTTTTAGCCCAACTTGTATATGTAAACAATTGTTTTTTTTTTTTTTTTTTTTTTTCCTGGTTTTCAATCAACCAAATGAGGACAAGATGAATAAAAAATTTTAATACAAATGAGGACAAGATGTCCTACAAAGTAGGAAACATTAAAAAAGAAAAAATGAAAAACACCTCTCACAACCCACACAACACTTTGTAATTTCCTTTAATAAGGAATAGAGATACCCCACAAAACTCTTTAGAAATTGATGCCCAAATAGACACCAAATGAGATGCTCACCCCACATAGGGTGAGTTAGATTCTTTATCGAAGTTGCATGTAACCGAGTTAGATTCTTGTTTCTGGCTTTGTGGGTTTTGTTTATTTTTCGTTTCTCTTAAGATTGTGCAACTGGTTGCATAGTGACATTAGTGCCTAATAAAAGTGGCTTTGGAAAATAGAGATGACAGGATCTTGGCTTAGATGTATACGCAATGATGATCTATAACTTCTTTTTTTGAGAAGAGATGATCTATAACTTCACCAGTAAGGATTAATGACTTCGCTTAAATTGAAGGCACTATAGGTACAAGGGTAAGGCCAAAAAGAATGTGGGCAAAGATTGTGAGAAAAGATATAATGTATTTGATTTAATGAAAAAAATGAAGGTGTTTGATTCTTTGAACTCCAATTTATTGTTGAATTAAGTCCTTCCTTTGCTATCTTCCTTATGAGTGCTAGGCCGCTGTAAACAGATTGGGTCCAGGTATATTCAAATTTGATCATAAAAGGAGTTAGCGAAATCCAATTTTGTTAATTCAAATAAAATTTTGTTTATTTTTGGATATCTGATAGAATAGTTTTTGGATCAATTGAATTATGATCTCCATTGGATTGTCAAAAAGTATAATTGTAATCAGATAAAATTTGAATCAAATTCAATGTTCCGTATGTTTATACTAGGATGATGTTACTTCCATCTAGTTTACTCAGTGATTTGAATAACCAATGCTTAATTGATAGCTGCAATATTTAGGAAATTCAGCATTCTTCCTATGTCATGATCTATCCTTGTGCTAAATGTTAATGTACATTCTAAATTACAATTTTGTCGGGACCTAGGTTGTATTTTAAAGCATGAATATTGGGTTGACTGGAACTGGCCCTGCTACAATTATATTGTGGTCTAAACTCAGCTCGGATTGGTTCTGTAAATTGATTCTTCATTGCATGCGAAATCATTCCTGATGGTTACCTCATCAAACAAATAGATTTTAAGTCTACACATTGACAGCTATAACTTGAAAAGGTAAAGTTTTCAGAAATTTATGGTTGATGTTTTCAACACTTTTGTCTGGGTGTTACTATTTTTAGCTACTGATGTATTTAGGTCTTGAAAAGAATGCGAGGAAGGAAAGGAGAATGCTTGAAAAAGGAAGCCATTTCCCTTTTCCCTCTTTCTTTCCAAGAACGCAGTACCTATCTGTTTTTTCTGTGAAAGGATTTCCATTGCAGCTAAGAGAGGCTAATTGTATGGCATTCAGAGTGCACTGAGTTGTAGACATACCACAGAACGATTCAGCAACTTACAAGGTCAGGTGGTCAAATAGAGGAGTAATTTAATGTACTCTCGAAGACTCGTGTTCTAACAGATAAAATTATTTATTATTTTATTTATATTTATTTATGTCTCTGCCATCGGAAAGTATGGGATCACTGTGGTCATCCAGGTAACCAAGAGGTGATGTTATTGCCGTCTAGACTGGTGTTCCTGTCTTTTTGATAAAGATGCAAGGCATTTCCGCAATTTAGTTCTTCACTTCCTCCATTTCTTCCGGTATGTAAGAAGTGCAGGTACAGTAATCTGGTGTGGGGTGTTTTTTCTTGGCTATAGGTTGCTGATTGGAGTGATGAGTAACTGTGGGTTTTTTGGCTTTTGGGAAGGAAATCCAACTCAGCATATTATTGTCTACATTAAGTGATGACAAGATCTTATTTTCTAGTTCAAGCAAAAAAATTAAATGAATTTATGACTTTCAAATTAATTAACTTGGACATGATATTGAGATTATGTCATCATTTGATGTAGGGCTACAAGAATATGTTTCAAGTTGCAAAGACTTGGCTTCTCTGCAATTGGAAAGACTACTGAATCTGCCAGCTGTTATCCATAAAAGTAGGCTGTGTTCATGGTATGTATTGTGCTCCCATTGGGCCTGTCACATCGTGGAGAAAGCGGAAGAACTGAAACATGTGCTGTGATGTTATCACCTTTGAGTGGGAACAATTTTCTGACTACAGTTGTAGGAAAGCTTTCTGGGTTGCGGAAAAGCAAATTCAATTTGTTAATATGAATTATTTTTCTTATTATGTAGTTCATTGTATTTGTTTCTATTTGACTACCTGTCTTCAATAGTTAATGCAATTGTCGATACCATTATTGGATCAACTCATCCTTGAATAACTTATCAGTAATAGATACGGATTCTGCTGCTAATTCTTAAGCCAGATGCCAAAATTATTAACTTAATCCGCTTATTTATTTACTCGGGTTTGGGGTTCTTCCATGCTGCTTCAATCTGTGTGGGTTTGTTATTTCTTCTGTTCCTGTGATCCGACATCAGGTAATGTCACTTTCTTCTTGTTGCACTTTCAAGGGGTGGAGAAGGACAATTCCTTTGAATTGCAACATGCTGATTATTTATAATGATGTTCTCCTTTATTCAAATGTACAATGCAGAATGAATTGACATTGATGTTATGGGAAGAAGCTATATATGTATTGTTGAGCTCACATTTTCTACCAACTTTATTCCAAACCTTGTGTTATAATAGCAGTATTTCTAGTTTGTAATTTTCTATTTTTATCTGAAAATTATTTGTTGTGGCAATGTGACATGTTTGTCGTACACTGATATTTAGATTGCATTACATAAGTAGTCAGATGTTACTTGCATTCTTCTGTTAAGATTAGCGAACTAGGCTATCTGAATGAAGTAGCTGTTGGTGTGAGAAATTTTCAATTACCATGACTCTCCTTTGGTACGGTCCAATATTTTGTTTATCTTTTAACAAACAAGATTTTTGGTTGAGTAAGAAATATGCATTGCTGAATATTGAGAAAGAAATGCACATTGCTGAATTACGTAGATGGAACATTTTCTCTATCTGTTTTTGACTTGTCTAATATTGTCTTTATTTTACGTGGAATAATTAACAACTTGAGAAAGTTGGGTTGCATTTCATTGTTTTCAATTTACCCATGCTTGTTACAGGGGCAAGTATATCTCTGAAGTGCTTCACTTGATTGTGAAAGCATGTAGCAGACCCCAAATAGTTTGGATAAGTTTTGTTGACTTGAGTGATTTATAATTATTATTTCCTTTTTTATTTGAATAAAGATTTTCTCGTAAGTAGAATAAAGTTCTTTTTCTTTTGTAACAACTATATGTTGCCTGTCTAGTTGTCATAAATAATATCAATCTCATTTTTTGTTGGGCTTCCCTTCTGTTTTTGTCAGAAATAATATCAACTGAACACTAGGACCTTATTCAGCTCACCCCTCCCAGCTTCCCAGGACCCTAGTAAGTTCTCATCTGTTTTTTGTATTTTTTTGAACACCAGTAAGTTCCAGGACAGATAAAGGTAGTTGGCATCTGGTTGGCATCTTGTGTAAGTCTCAGTTAAAACCTCTTGCGTTTGTCACGATTGAGTGGTTTGCGTTTGTGCTAGGAGTATGGATTACAAAATAAGATTTGTATTGGACAAGGTCTGTTGGATAACAGTTCCATTTTTGTGTCCAGTAAGAGATTAGTTATAAAGGGAAAAAACACCACATCAAACTTCAACTCTTTTTTTTTATAATAAATAATTTGTTGAGGAATTAACTTGAATTTTATAGTGCACTGGAAGTGTGTACGCACATGCTTTGGCACATTTTCAAAGCCTATATGGAAAATTTCCAAACAGTAATTGAATTTGATGAACGTGAGAGAGAAGTTTACTCAGTTTGCTGACATAGTTAGCCTCCAGTTAGAGTTCGAGGGGTATCTTTGGGAGAAGAATGGTTGAACTGTGATAACCTCATTATAAAGTAGGAAGTAGGAAGGTGGTTTCCTTATCTATATTTTCATGCAGGTATGTCTATTTGTGAAAAAATGGTGGTGTGCTCGTGCACTGGAAAATTTTAGGGCATGTTTGTTCCTTTTCTTTTCTTTTGAACTTTTCAGAATATGTTTAATAATGCTTCAAATTTTATTTCAATTTTCCTCACAGAGTTGAGAGTTTTGTAAGGCTGAAGATCATGATCTCTTGCTTTTCATGATTACCGCTACACAAGTTTGGCAGTATTTTATTTTACTATTTTGTCAACTAATATTGAGATAAAATTAATATCTGATGATTTTATGAAGTCTCCCATGATTATTTGATGTTGTGTTTATTGTTCACTGTTGAGTTCTCTAATGACTGAATTACTTGTTCTTTAATAGTGGCGTTATATATTTACTGTAAAAATCTGTCTTACTCTAGTTGACGTCTTGACGAGGGTGGTTACTTGTAACTTCGTAAGCCATCTTTAACATGAAAAAGTGCAAAACAGAAGTGGGACATCATTTATGTAGTTATGTCAAAATGTGCTTTGTTTCAGAGTTGGCCCTCCTGAAATCCCATAGCAGTTGATAAGAGTCTGGCTGCACAGCTAGAGATAAAATTGGAAAAGAGAACCAAAGATGGATGTTTAATGAATTGAAGCTTTGTAATTTGAGATTCAATCTTTCTGTTTCTTTTTTCCCCAGTTAGCAGCAGTCTGAATGAAACAAGAAACCTTACCATGCTCATTCTGGTTGCTGTGCCCTGGTCACGGAGGGATTGGTTCAGGAACTAGGGATTGGTCCTGACATAACTTCTACACGTATATGATGACCTAAAGCATATGTTGTGTTGAGCTGAATTAGTACTCTGTTTATTTTGATGTTATGGTAGGCAGACTGATTGGAATGAATTTGTTTGAAACTGCAGAATTATTGACAAGATCTTTTTTATCCATAAATGATAGGACCCCCAAGAGCATTAGGGGTCTCCATCCTTATCTTCGACAACTTCACATTCCGGTACCCCACTTTGGTCGTGTGTGCAATCTTGACGGTACGTGCCACTTCATATGAATGGATGTGGGCCTTAGGGAATTTCTTTCAATTCTTTCAACATTCTGAACAAGGCAGCCACAAGAGTTGTGCTTTCAATTGTTTGGTTTTGATTAGTGATATTTGATGTTTGCAGACGGGACAAGGGTTGGAATAAAGGAATGCATATTGCAGATGGGACAAGGGATAGAATAAAGGAATGCATATTCAAAATTCTGGAAGACCTGGGACTCCATGGATCCTTCCCAAAAATCAATTTCTAATTCATCCCCAAAAGTCATAGCTTTCTCAGAATTGATTTGCGTTTGCCTAATCTCTCTCCATCTCTTCTGTTCAATTATAAATTTAACTAGTTTAAAAGTGTTATTATAGAGAAGCTGATAGATTGTGGTTTTCATGCCAAAAAAGAAAAAAAAATTGGTGTATGAGTTGACAGAACTTAAAAATTATTTTTTTGCCTATGAAATCTTCAATTTGGACGGAATTGACAGTGACGTCCAATCATAATAATTTCTGGCTGAAGAACTTTGATGTAGGGCAAATAAATGTCCCAAACATTAGAATTTGAAGCAAAGCAAGAAACCATAGATTAGTCAATTAGGGATTTCCTTTTAGTAGTATGAAATTAGGTGTTGCATTGTGCTTTATGCTCATAAACAGGATTCTCTTGCTGCTATTTCTCTGCAATGAATCAAATAATGGAGATATTGCCTGTCTCTTGACAAAATTGTTGAAATCCCAAAATTTCATGTTGACTTCAAAACTGCTGGCAATATATTCAATGTTTCAATTTTAACTATAATGACAGTGGAAATGTAATTTGCATGTTTCTTTTAGTTTTAAAAATTTATTTATGACTTCCATTTGGTATATTATGTTATCAAGCTGACATTGTCTCACATATCAATAAAAATTTTATGAATTAATTTCCTCTCTCCAGACATTTGACAAATGGTTTATCAAATTCTCAGAAAACTCATTGGAAACAAGCAATTGAACATTTGAATTACAATTTCCAAATGAAAGGCAATTTTGTATGGATACCAATATTATGAGAAGTTTCCTCAATTGTCATTATCCTTTTATATGTGTGCTGTAGGTACAAGCTAGGGCATATCCTCCTTTATATTTGGGATACTAAGATCATCCTTGGAAAAAAAAAAAAAAAAAACCCAATAAGATGGTCCCCCAAAAACATGGGAATAGGGATAGGATAAGGTGCCCCTTCCCCACACTCTATCCTCACATAAAATTTTAAAATAAAACCAAAAATCTTATATAGAGTGTCCCCTAATCCTCATACAAAAGATATTTCTGCGATAAGAAGCTTAGACCATAATCATCATACAATCCCCTATAGAAGACCATCATCTTAAATATTTTTGTTATCAAAATATTTATATGTAATGATAAATTACAACAATAAGGTAATATGATGGGTTTATGAATAAATTTAAATAAATCTTGTTGATGGCTTGTAAGTCTAGTGATATGTACTTTTTAAAAAAAGATTTCATATTCGAGCATATAGAAATGCATTCATAGCTGTTGTCAGTATTAGAGTTGTGGCGAGATGAGTTTCTATTATTAGACAAAAATATATAAAAAAATCTTGGTCATTGAATGATGGAGAAATTAGTCATGATCTCAATTAAATATTATTATTATTATTATTATTTTATAATACAGAAATTTTGGTGAAATATCATAATATAAATATGGCATGTATCAAGCAAGAGTTCTGAAATTTAAGTATATAAATATACACATTATAATTGGGATTTGGGATGTAAATAAATTTTTATTAATAGTCGGTTGATTTTGTGGCATGTATTTTATTTTTTAGAAAAATAATTTTAATTTTAAGTACATAAAAAGAAAATAGATATGTATTTATTAATATTGAAAAAAATTATAGTTAGAATAAAAATTCCATCTTTGAAGAAGGAAAAAAAAAATTCTTTTAAAATTTTTCTTAAATTTTGTTTTTTACAAACAAATTTCGAATATAATTCCAATCAGAAAGAACAGGTAGCGGTTGAAAGGCGTGGGTGGGACTGATAAGTCTCCGGTACTTTTCTTCCACGTGTCCTGAAGTGAATGACAAAAAAAGGGGTTACTTTATTGATCCACTTATACTTTTAGTGGCACTTACTAATTAATAAAAAAAATTTATTACTATTATACCAACGTATAAATTTACCATTAAGGATATAATATTAGATAAATAAAATAAAATAAAATAAATTATATTACTTTATGTATCTACTTTCTTATTCCCACGTTCATATATTTTCAATAAATCCTACAATCACAAATATTTATATTTTCGTATAACTTTTTAAAAATTCTAACAAAAAATGTGAATGTTTATTGAATAATGGACAATAAAGTGATCATGTGGGATGATTCCGACAATGAAAATGTATATTTTTTTAAAGTATGATTTACTTTTTTAGTTGTTTTAATTTTAAATTCGTGCTTTTATTTAGATTTGCGATATTGTACATCAATCAATGTTCAGATAGGGTAATTGAACATATCACTATGTTTAGTTACCCCAACCGAATATATAAAAATGTTCAACAAGGGGTGTTGAACATTACAGAATATTCAGTAGACATTAGTAGAATATCATCTTAAGTTTAATAGCCGTCAGCTGAACATATTAGAATATTTAGCCCCTCTATATGATGAATAGTAGAATGGTTGGACTGCTCTCTTCGTGGAGTGAAGAAAACAAGCTCCTCTTTGGATGAAAATAAATTATATATATATATATTTGGGACTTTTTGGTATTATGTGTGTATAAAAAAGAAATATTTGTTATAGGGTTGGTTGAATTAAGGTTACTTTAGATATTACAGAGGGTGTAAGTGGCAAAAATTATATTTTAAAATTTTATTAGTAGGTGTGGATAGTAAATTGGTGCCCTAACATTATGGATGGGTGGCAATAGAATCACCCCAAAAGTAGAGAGTGGAGATCTTTTGTCCTACTTTTATGTATCACTTTCCTATCCTCTCTTACAAAAGTTCACCTTAAAAATTTAAATATGAATATTTACTAAACAGTGAGATTTTCAAGATAAATTTTTGTAAGAGTGGACAGAAAAATGGTACATACAAGTGGGAGAGAAGGTGTCCACTCAAAACTCAAAAGTAGAATGCTCTTGAAAGCATTAAAATTTTGTAACTCTAATACCCTTTTGACAGGGTGTAGCTTGTCCTCTTCTAATTGGCTCCTGCATTTTTGACATGGCCCTCTTGATTGGAATCTAATTTGCTTAGTTGGATTTTTAAAACAACCTTTTTTTTTCCAATTAATTTCCTCCAAGCAATATAAATATATAATCCTTAACAAACTTTCAAATTCCACCCAATAGGTTGAGATTGAGTATGGTCTAACCATTGTCTTTAATGTTATAAATAATTTTAATTTGAAGGAAAATAGGTCGCTTCAATATTTTTTTTTTTTATCAAATTTTATATTCACTTAATTTGACATACTGTTTTAACATGTCTCTCATATTAAACTCCCTAAAAAAATTGAGATTTTCACCAAAGTAACCTATGAGATCAAAATTTTCAAAATAACTTAATTGAAAATTTAAAAGTTCTCGAATTTAGAGTTTTATACTACAAAGTCTAATTTATATTGTGAGGTTGTTTAGATTTCTATTTTTTTTTTTTTTTTTTTTTTTGGTCTAAATGTCAAGTTAAATAGAATCCTAGATCTAGTGGTATAAAAAGTTAATGTTAGGTACTTATGGTTATAGGAATGCCAAGGGGACCTTGACCTGATGCAACTTGCATAAGGTCACTTCAATTACAACCATTTACACACTATATTTTGAAAAACTGACCGTTGGATTTTATACATTTCTTATGTATGTCATGTCTGCCAAAAATTACAGTGATCCAACGTCAATTTTTGAAAAATATTAATGTGGAAAATTGTGATCTTTGATAGATATGACATACACAAGAGGGATATCAAATCCAACGATCGATTTTTCAAAATATATTGTGTAAATGGTTGTAATTGAGGTGACTGGATGCAACTTGTAGTAGGTTGACCTGACCTTAGCATTCCTGCTTATGGTTATATGTATATATATTTAATATCTCTACATCTATATGTTAATTTAAGGTTTAGGTTCCCTCGACACATTATTTTTACTCATGATTTGACATGCGAATTGTAAAATCTAATATGAGACAGATATTTTGAGAGACCGACCGTTGGATTAGATATTTTGTTTATATACATTACGTATGCCAAAAATCACATTGATCCAACGAATGATTTTTTAGAATATTTGTCTCATATTAGGTTTCACAAACCATGTGTCAAACCATGAGTAAAAATAATGTGTCAAAGTTACATGAGTAATATCTCTACATCTAGCAAAGTATAAGCTACATCTAATTTAATATAATTATTTATAAATCGATTATAATTTAATATTTCATTTTTATTAGATATAATTATACATTATTATCTAATTAGATAGATAATATAATAATTTAAGTTAATATAATAATGTATGTTAATTTTATTTTAATGTTTTAATTAGCAGTTTAAGTGTTTAAGAATCCTGTATATGCAAGAAAAAAATTTAAAAGAACAATTTTTTTTCCCCAAAAAAGAACAAAAAATAATTGATTTGCTTAAAATGATTGCTATCAAATTATTTGAAAATAAAAGACCTAGTTTAGAGTGGTCCCTCCAATTAATGGAATCCTCCCTAGATTTTAAAACTTTTATCTTTATTTATTTACTTAGAGCATCTCCAATGCAAAAGCCAAATTTGGCATCCAAAAATCACTAGTTGAGGCCAAATTCTATGCCCATTTGGCACTAGCTGATGCCAAATTTGGCTTTTTGGCATCAAGCAATGCCAAATTTGCCAAATTTGGTATTGCTTGATGCCAAAAAGCCAAATTTGGCATCCCAAAGTGCCAAATGGGCTTAGAATTTGGCCTCAACTAGTGATTTTTGGGATGCCAAATTTGGCTTTTGCATTGGAGATGCTCTTATTTATTATCATCAAGTGGATAAGAGACGTAGCCATAAGCGATTTGTATAGGTTGGAAATGGTCTTTCAGTATGTTTTTGAACAGTCCAGATCTAGTAAGTATATGCTTATATAAGTTATATTAGCATGAAATAGATAATATATAGTAGAATGCATATTTTGAAAAATTGGTTGTTGGAATAGATATTGTACTTATGGATGTCAGACATGCAAAAATCAAGGTGATCCAATGTCAAAATTTTAAAATATAGTTATGAAAAACAGTGACCGCTGAAAACTGCCATAGGTTTTTTTTAATGAAATATCTGAAAAACTAATTATTAGATCACTATGAT
>JAESVK010081466.1:0-11786 GCA_017140935.1 Hamamelis virginiana | reverse complement strand
ATGCGGCTACAATCCAGCCGGCTTGATTGTATCATTTATGTGTATATATATATATATATATATATAAATTCTAATATTAGGTGCACCTGATGCATCTTGCATCAGGTGCCCTCCTCTACAGCCACCTGTGATGAAATTTTTTAAAAACTGTCCGTTGGATTAGATACCCATATAATGTATGTCATGTCTGCCAAAAATCATAGTGATCCAATGGTTGGTTTATGAGAAAACTGACTACTAAAAAATGATAACATTTTAAAGAACAAAAAAGTCATAGTTTTTTACCAGTTAGTTTTCTCAGAAACCAACCGTTGGATCACTGTGATTTTTGGCAGACATGACATACATTATATGAGTATCTAATCCAACGGTCAGTTTTTAAAAATTTTCATCATGGATGGCTGTAGAGGAGGGCACCTGATGCATCTTGCATCAGGTGCACCTTATAACAGCAATTCTGTATCTCTCTCTCTCTATATATATATATATATATATATGAGATAGCTTTTCTTATAACTCTATGAAAAGTAGTGGAGGTTGGAGGGAGAATGTTTTGGATAATGTTGTATTAAGTGTTAAGGTGTGTTTCTGAAGCAAAAAAGTTGGAAATATAGTTAGCCGTAAAAAGTTCATGATTCTAGGGTGGCTACTGTTGATATTAAAATTTATTGGAGATTTTGGGAATGAAATAGGTGATGTTGCTTCTGTTAGTCTTGCTTCTTGGATAAATTTATTTTTTAATTTTTTTATGCACTTCATGCAGTAATTGTACGGGCTGATAAGCAGCTTCAACTCCTTCCACCCTCCTTCCCGTGTGCACACTTGCAGTTTCTTAAAGAGATGAAATCAGTGTGGATGGCCATCTCTTTAGCCCGATATTCTGGACAGAGTTTAGATGGCCCCTTTTTTTTGGCCCTAACTTTCACGTCAGGTGGACGCTTGTTCATAAGTGCACCTTGTTTTAAATTCATATAGTGATCCTTGGACAGGACTTCTGACACTTGGATATTCACAGAAGTGGAGTGGTTATGTCTTATATCTACTACCCATCAATTTATCTTTTGCCAGTTCTTCAAGTTATGATTTATTAGCAGCATTCCTCTAGATCCACAAACCTGTCCATACAGCCAGCCCTTAAAGTTCAAATTTTTAGTAGTTGTAGAACAATTTTAAATTAGTAAACCTAAGTTTTTGGTTGTTTTGAATTCTGCCCAAAATAGAAGATATCTCTTGAATCTCTTTCAAAGTTTAACCAGTAGTCAGTACCTAAAGTTGATTTACCATTTTGACCTTTTTAGCCCAACTTGTATATGTAAACAATTGTTTTTTTTTTTTTTTTTTTTTTTCCTGGTTTTCAATCAACCAAATGAGGACAAGATGAATAAAAAATTTTAATACAAATGAGGACAAGATGTCCTACAAAGTAGGAAACATTAAAAAAGAAAAAATGAAAAACACCTCTCACAACCCACACAACACTTTGTAATTTCCTTTAATAAGGAATAGAGATACCCCACAAAACTCTTTAGAAATTGATGCCCAAATAGACACCAAATGAGATGCTCACCCCACATAGGGTGAGTTAGATTCTTTATCGAAGTTGCATGTAACCGAGTTAGATTCTTGTTTCTGGCTTTGTGGGTTTTGTTTATTTTTCGTTTCTCTTAAGATTGTGCAACTGGTTGCATAGTGACATTAGTGCCTAATAAAAGTGGCTTTGGAAAATAGAGATGACAGGATCTTGGCTTAGATGTATACGCAATGATGATCTATAACTTCTTTTTTTGAGAAGAGATGATCTATAACTTCACCAGTAAGGATTAATGACTTCGCTTAAATTGAAGGCACTATAGGTACAAGGGTAAGGCCAAAAAGAATGTGGGCAAAGATTGTGAGAAAAGATATAATGTATTTGATTTAATGAAAAAAATGAAGGTGTTTGATTCTTTGAACTCCAATTTATTGTTGAATTAAGTCCTTCCTTTGCTATCTTCCTTATGAGTGCTAGGCCGCTGTAAACAGATTGGGTCCAGGTATATTCAAATTTGATCATAAAAGGAGTTAGCGAAATCCAATTTTGTTAATTCAAATAAAATTTTGTTTATTTTTGGATATCTGATAGAATAGTTTTTGGATCAATTGAATTATGATCTCCATTGGATTGTCAAAAAGTATAATTGTAATCAGATAAAATTTGAATCAAATTCAATGTTCCGTATGTTTATACTAGGATGATGTTACTTCCATCTAGTTTACTCAGTGATTTGAATAACCAATGCTTAATTGATAGCTGCAATATTTAGGAAATTCAGCATTCTTCCTATGTCATGATCTATCCTTGTGCTAAATGTTAATGTACATTCTAAATTACAATTTTGTCGGGACCTAGGTTGTATTTTAAAGCATGAATATTGGGTTGACTGGAACTGGCCCTGCTACAATTATATTGTGGTCTAAACTCAGCTCGGATTGGTTCTGTAAATTGATTCTTCATTGCATGCGAAATCATTCCTGATGGTTACCTCATCAAACAAATAGATTTTAAGTCTACACATTGACAGCTATAACTTGAAAAGGTAAAGTTTTCAGAAATTTATGGTTGATGTTTTCAACACTTTTGTCTGGGTGTTACTATTTTTAGCTACTGATGTATTTAGGTCTTGAAAAGAATGCGAGGAAGGAAAGGAGAATGCTTGAAAAAGGAAGCCATTTCCCTTTTCCCTCTTTCTTTCCAAGAACGCAGTACCTATCTGTTTTTTCTGTGAAAGGATTTCCATTGCAGCTAAGAGAGGCTAATTGTATGGCATTCAGAGTGCACTGAGTTGTAGACATACCACAGAACGATTCAGCAACTTACAAGGTCAGGTGGTCAAATAGAGGAGTAATTTAATGTACTCTCGAAGACTCGTGTTCTAACAGATAAAATTATTTATTATTTTATTTATATTTATTTATGTCTCTGCCATCGGAAAGTATGGGATCACTGTGGTCATCCAGGTAACCAAGAGGTGATGTTATTGCCGTCTAGACTGGTGTTCCTGTCTTTTTGATAAAGATGCAAGGCATTTCCGCAATTTAGTTCTTCACTTCCTCCATTTCTTCCGGTATGTAAGAAGTGCAGGTACAGTAATCTGGTGTGGGGTGTTTTTTCTTGGCTATAGGTTGCTGATTGGAGTGATGAGTAACTGTGGGTTTTTTGGCTTTTGGGAAGGAAATCCAACTCAGCATATTATTGTCTACATTAAGTGATGACAAGATCTTATTTTCTAGTTCAAGCAAAAAAATTAAATGAATTTATGACTTTCAAATTAATTAACTTGGACATGATATTGAGATTATGTCATCATTTGATGTAGGGCTACAAGAATATGTTTCAAGTTGCAAAGACTTGGCTTCTCTGCAATTGGAAAGACTACTGAATCTGCCAGCTGTTATCCATAAAAGTAGGCTGTGTTCATGGTATGTATTGTGCTCCCATTGGGCCTGTCACATCGTGGAGAAAGCGGAAGAACTGAAACATGTGCTGTGATGTTATCACCTTTGAGTGGGAACAATTTTCTGACTACAGTTGTAGGAAAGCTTTCTGGGTTGCGGAAAAGCAAATTCAATTTGTTAATATGAATTATTTTTCTTATTATGTAGTTCATTGTATTTGTTTCTATTTGACTACCTGTCTTCAATAGTTAATGCAATTGTCGATACCATTATTGGATCAACTCATCCTTGAATAACTTATCAGTAATAGATACGGATTCTGCTGCTAATTCTTAAGCCAGATGCCAAAATTATTAACTTAATCCGCTTATTTATTTACTCGGGTTTGGGGTTCTTCCATGCTGCTTCAATCTGTGTGGGTTTGTTATTTCTTCTGTTCCTGTGATCCGACATCAGGTAATGTCACTTTCTTCTTGTTGCACTTTCAAGGGGTGGAGAAGGACAATTCCTTTGAATTGCAACATGCTGATTATTTATAATGATGTTCTCCTTTATTCAAATGTACAATGCAGAATGAATTGACATTGATGTTATGGGAAGAAGCTATATATGTATTGTTGAGCTCACATTTTCTACCAACTTTATTCCAAACCTTGTGTTATAATAGCAGTATTTCTAGTTTGTAATTTTCTATTTTTATCTGAAAATTATTTGTTGTGGCAATGTGACATGTTTGTCGTACACTGATATTTAGATTGCATTACATAAGTAGTCAGATGTTACTTGCATTCTTCTGTTAAGATTAGCGAACTAGGCTATCTGAATGAAGTAGCTGTTGGTGTGAGAAATTTTCAATTACCATGACTCTCCTTTGGTACGGTCCAATATTTTGTTTATCTTTTAACAAACAAGATTTTTGGTTGAGTAAGAAATATGCATTGCTGAATATTGAGAAAGAAATGCACATTGCTGAATTACGTAGATGGAACATTTTCTCTATCTGTTTTTGACTTGTCTAATATTGTCTTTATTTTACGTGGAATAATTAACAACTTGAGAAAGTTGGGTTGCATTTCATTGTTTTCAATTTACCCATGCTTGTTACAGGGGCAAGTATATCTCTGAAGTGCTTCACTTGATTGTGAAAGCATGTAGCAGACCCCAAATAGTTTGGATAAGTTTTGTTGACTTGAGTGATTTATAATTATTATTTCCTTTTTTATTTGAATAAAGATTTTCTCGTAAGTAGAATAAAGTTCTTTTTCTTTTGTAACAACTATATGTTGCCTGTCTAGTTGTCATAAATAATATCAATCTCATTTTTTGTTGGGCTTCCCTTCTGTTTTTGTCAGAAATAATATCAACTGAACACTAGGACCTTATTCAGCTCACCCCTCCCAGCTTCCCAGGACCCTAGTAAGTTCTCATCTGTTTTTTGTATTTTTTTGAACACCAGTAAGTTCCAGGACAGATAAAGGTAGTTGGCATCTGGTTGGCATCTTGTGTAAGTCTCAGTTAAAACCTCTTGCGTTTGTCACGATTGAGTGGTTTGCGTTTGTGCTAGGAGTATGGATTACAAAATAAGATTTGTATTGGACAAGGTCTGTTGGATAACAGTTCCATTTTTGTGTCCAGTAAGAGATTAGTTATAAAGGGAAAAAACACCACATCAAACTTCAACTCTTTTTTTTTATAATAAATAATTTGTTGAGGAATTAACTTGAATTTTATAGTGCACTGGAAGTGTGTACGCACATGCTTTGGCACATTTTCAAAGCCTATATGGAAAATTTCCAAACAGTAATTGAATTTGATGAACGTGAGAGAGAAGTTTACTCAGTTTGCTGACATAGTTAGCCTCCAGTTAGAGTTCGAGGGGTATCTTTGGGAGAAGAATGGTTGAACTGTGATAACCTCATTATAAAGTAGGAAGTAGGAAGGTGGTTTCCTTATCTATATTTTCATGCAGGTATGTCTATTTGTGAAAAAATGGTGGTGTGCTCGTGCACTGGAAAATTTTAGGGCATGTTTGTTCCTTTTCTTTTCTTTTGAACTTTTCAGAATATGTTTAATAATGCTTCAAATTTTATTTCAATTTTCCTCACAGAGTTGAGAGTTTTGTAAGGCTGAAGATCATGATCTCTTGCTTTTCATGATTACCGCTACACAAGTTTGGCAGTATTTTATTTTACTATTTTGTCAACTAATATTGAGATAAAATTAATATCTGATGATTTTATGAAGTCTCCCATGATTATTTGATGTTGTGTTTATTGTTCACTGTTGAGTTCTCTAATGACTGAATTACTTGTTCTTTAATAGTGGCGTTATATATTTACTGTAAAAATCTGTCTTACTCTAGTTGACGTCTTGACGAGGGTGGTTACTTGTAACTTCGTAAGCCATCTTTAACATGAAAAAGTGCAAAACAGAAGTGGGACATCATTTATGTAGTTATGTCAAAATGTGCTTTGTTTCAGAGTTGGCCCTCCTGAAATCCCATAGCAGTTGATAAGAGTCTGGCTGCACAGCTAGAGATAAAATTGGAAAAGAGAACCAAAGATGGATGTTTAATGAATTGAAGCTTTGTAATTTGAGATTCAATCTTTCTGTTTCTTTTTTCCCCAGTTAGCAGCAGTCTGAATGAAACAAGAAACCTTACCATGCTCATTCTGGTTGCTGTGCCCTGGTCACGGAGGGATTGGTTCAGGAACTAGGGATTGGTCCTGACATAACTTCTACACGTATATGATGACCTAAAGCATATGTTGTGTTGAGCTGAATTAGTACTCTGTTTATTTTGATGTTATGGTAGGCAGACTGATTGGAATGAATTTGTTTGAAACTGCAGAATTATTGACAAGATCTTTTTTATCCATAAATGATAGGACCCCCAAGAGCATTAGGGGTCTCCATCCTTATCTTCGACAACTTCACATTCCGGTACCCCACTTTGGTCGTGTGTGCAATCTTGACGGTACGTGCCACTTCATATGAATGGATGTGGGCCTTAGGGAATTTCTTTCAATTCTTTCAACATTCTGAACAAGGCAGCCACAAGAGTTGTGCTTTCAATTGTTTGGTTTTGATTAGTGATATTTGATGTTTGCAGACGGGACAAGGGTTGGAATAAAGGAATGCATATTGCAGATGGGACAAGGGATAGAATAAAGGAATGCATATTCAAAATTCTGGAAGACCTGGGACTCCATGGATCCTTCCCAAAAATCAATTTCTAATTCATCCCCAAAAGTCATAGCTTTCTCAGAATTGATTTGCGTTTGCCTAATCTCTCTCCATCTCTTCTGTTCAATTATAAATTTAACTAGTTTAAAAGTGTTATTATAGAGAAGCTGATAGATTGTGGTTTTCATGCCAAAAAAGAAAAAAAAATTGGTGTATGAGTTGACAGAACTTAAAAATTATTTTTTTGCCTATGAAATCTTCAATTTGGACGGAATTGACAGTGACGTCCAATCATAATAATTTCTGGCTGAAGAACTTTGATGTAGGGCAAATAAATGTCCCAAACATTAGAATTTGAAGCAAAGCAAGAAACCATAGATTAGTCAATTAGGGATTTCCTTTTAGTAGTATGAAATTAGGTGTTGCATTGTGCTTTATGCTCATAAACAGGATTCTCTTGCTGCTATTTCTCTGCAATGAATCAAATAATGGAGATATTGCCTGTCTCTTGACAAAATTGTTGAAATCCCAAAATTTCATGTTGACTTCAAAACTGCTGGCAATATATTCAATGTTTCAATTTTAACTATAATGACAGTGGAAATGTAATTTGCATGTTTCTTTTAGTTTTAAAAATTTATTTATGACTTCCATTTGGTATATTATGTTATCAAGCTGACATTGTCTCACATATCAATAAAAATTTTATGAATTAATTTCCTCTCTCCAGACATTTGACAAATGGTTTATCAAATTCTCAGAAAACTCATTGGAAACAAGCAATTGAACATTTGAATTACAATTTCCAAATGAAAGGCAATTTTGTATGGATACCAATATTATGAGAAGTTTCCTCAATTGTCATTATCCTTTTATATGTGTGCTGTAGGTACAAGCTAGGGCATATCCTCCTTTATATTTGGGATACTAAGATCATCCTTGGAAAAAAAAAAAAAAAAAACCCAATAAGATGGTCCCCCAAAAACATGGGAATAGGGATAGGATAAGGTGCCCCTTCCCCACACTCTATCCTCACATAAAATTTTAAAATAAAACCAAAAATCTTATATAGAGTGTCCCCTAATCCTCATACAAAAGATATTTCTGCGATAAGAAGCTTAGACCATAATCATCATACAATCCCCTATAGAAGACCATCATCTTAAATATTTTTGTTATCAAAATATTTATATGTAATGATAAATTACAACAATAAGGTAATATGATGGGTTTATGAATAAATTTAAATAAATCTTGTTGATGGCTTGTAAGTCTAGTGATATGTACTTTTTAAAAAAAGATTTCATATTCGAGCATATAGAAATGCATTCATAGCTGTTGTCAGTATTAGAGTTGTGGCGAGATGAGTTTCTATTATTAGACAAAAATATATAAAAAAATCTTGGTCATTGAATGATGGAGAAATTAGTCATGATCTCAATTAAATATTATTATTATTATTATTATTTTATAATACAGAAATTTTGGTGAAATATCATAATATAAATATGGCATGTATCAAGCAAGAGTTCTGAAATTTAAGTATATAAATATACACATTATAATTGGGATTTGGGATGTAAATAAATTTTTATTAATAGTCGGTTGATTTTGTGGCATGTATTTTATTTTTTAGAAAAATAATTTTAATTTTAAGTACATAAAAAGAAAATAGATATGTATTTATTAATATTGAAAAAAATTATAGTTAGAATAAAAATTCCATCTTTGAAGAAGGAAAAAAAAAATTCTTTTAAAATTTTTCTTAAATTTTGTTTTTTACAAACAAATTTCGAATATAATTCCAATCAGAAAGAACAGGTAGCGGTTGAAAGGCGTGGGTGGGACTGATAAGTCTCCGGTACTTTTCTTCCACGTGTCCTGAAGTGAATGACAAAAAAAGGGGTTACTTTATTGATCCACTTATACTTTTAGTGGCACTTACTAATTAATAAAAAAAATTTATTACTATTATACCAACGTATAAATTTACCATTAAGGATATAATATTAGATAAATAAAATAAAATAAAATAAATTATATTACTTTATGTATCTACTTTCTTATTCCCACGTTCATATATTTTCAATAAATCCTACAATCACAAATATTTATATTTTCGTATAACTTTTTAAAAATTCTAACAAAAAATGTGAATGTTTATTGAATAATGGACAATAAAGTGATCATGTGGGATGATTCCGACAATGAAAATGTATATTTTTTTAAAGTATGATTTACTTTTTTAGTTGTTTTAATTTTAAATTCGTGCTTTTATTTAGATTTGCGATATTGTACATCAATCAATGTTCAGATAGGGTAATTGAACATATCACTATGTTTAGTTACCCCAACCGAATATATAAAAATGTTCAACAAGGGGTGTTGAACATTACAGAATATTCAGTAGACATTAGTAGAATATCATCTTAAGTTTAATAGCCGTCAGCTGAACATATTAGAATATTTAGCCCCTCTATATGATGAATAGTAGAATGGTTGGACTGCTCTCTTCGTGGAGTGAAGAAAACAAGCTCCTCTTTGGATGAAAATAAATTATATATATATATATTTGGGACTTTTTGGTATTATGTGTGTATAAAAAAGAAATATTTGTTATAGGGTTGGTTGAATTAAGGTTACTTTAGATATTACAGAGGGTGTAAGTGGCAAAAATTATATTTTAAAATTTTATTAGTAGGTGTGGATAGTAAATTGGTGCCCTAACATTATGGATGGGTGGCAATAGAATCACCCCAAAAGTAGAGAGTGGAGATCTTTTGTCCTACTTTTATGTATCACTTTCCTATCCTCTCTTACAAAAGTTCACCTTAAAAATTTAAATATGAATATTTACTAAACAGTGAGATTTTCAAGATAAATTTTTGTAAGAGTGGACAGAAAAATGGTACATACAAGTGGGAGAGAAGGTGTCCACTCAAAACTCAAAAGTAGAATGCTCTTGAAAGCATTAAAATTTTGTAACTCTAATACCCTTTTGACAGGGTGTAGCTTGTCCTCTTCTAATTGGCTCCTGCATTTTTGACATGGCCCTCTTGATTGGAATCTAATTTGCTTAGTTGGATTTTTAAAACAACCTTTTTTTTTCCAATTAATTTCCTCCAAGCAATATAAATATATAATCCTTAACAAACTTTCAAATTCCACCCAATAGGTTGAGATTGAGTATGGTCTAACCATTGTCTTTAATGTTATAAATAATTTTAATTTGAAGGAAAATAGGTCGCTTCAATATTTTTTTTTTTTATCAAATTTTATATTCACTTAATTTGACATACTGTTTTAACATGTCTCTCATATTAAACTCCCTAAAAAAATTGAGATTTTCACCAAAGTAACCTATGAGATCAAAATTTTCAAAATAACTTAATTGAAAATTTAAAAGTTCTCGAATTTAGAGTTTTATACTACAAAGTCTAATTTATATTGTGAGGTTGTTTAGATTTCTATTTTTTTTTTTTTTTTTTTTTTTGGTCTAAATGTCAAGTTAAATAGAATCCTAGATCTAGTGGTATAAAAAGTTAATGTTAGGTACTTATGGTTATAGGAATGCCAAGGGGACCTTGACCTGATGCAACTTGCATAAGGTCACTTCAATTACAACCATTTACACACTATATTTTGAAAAACTGACCGTTGGATTTTATACATTTCTTATGTATGTCATGTCTGCCAAAAATTACAGTGATCCAACGTCAATTTTTGAAAAATATTAATGTGGAAAATTGTGATCTTTGATAGATATGACATACACAAGAGGGATATCAAATCCAACGATCGATTTTTCAAAATATATTGTGTAAATGGTTGTAATTGAGGTGACTGGATGCAACTTGTAGTAGGTTGACCTGACCTTAGCATTCCTGCTTATGGTTATATGTATATATATTTAATATCTCTACATCTATATGTTAATTTAAGGTTTAGGTTCCCTCGACACATTATTTTTACTCATGATTTGACATGCGAATTGTAAAATCTAATATGAGACAGATATTTTGAGAGACCGACCGTTGGATTAGATATTTTGTTTATATACATTACGTATGCCAAAAATCACATTGATCCAACGAATGATTTTTTAGAATATTTGTCTCATATTAGGTTTCACAAACCATGTGTCAAACCATGAGTAAAAATAATGTGTCAAAGTTACATGAGTAATATCTCTACATCTAGCAAAGTATAAGCTACATCTAATTTAATATAATTATTTATAAATCGATTATAATTTAATATTTCATTTTTATTAGATATAATTATACATTATTATCTAATTAGATAGATAATATAATAATTTAAGTTAATATAATAATGTATGTTAATTTTATTTTAATGTTTTAATTAGCAGTTTAAGTGTTTAAGAATCCTGTATATGCAAGAAAAAAATTTAAAAGAACAATTTTTTTTCCCCAAAAAAGAACAAAAAATAATTGATTTGCTTAAAATGATTGCTATCAAATTATTTGAAAATAAAAGACCTAGTTTAGAGTGGTCCCTCCAATTAATGGAATCCTCCCTAGATTTTAAAACTTTTATCTTTATTTATTTACTTAGAGCATCTCCAATGCAAAAGCCAAATTTGGCATCCAAAAATCACTAGTTGAGGCCAAATTCTATGCCCATTTGGCACTAGCTGATGCCAAATTTGGCTTTTTGGCATCAAGCAATGCCAAATTTGCCAAATTTGGTATTGCTTGATGCCAAAAAGCCAAATTTGGCATCCCAAAGTGCCAAATGGGCTTAGAATTTGGCCTCAACTAGTGATTTTTGGGATGCCAAATTTGGCTTTTGCATTGGAGATGCTCTTATTTATTATCATCAAGTGGATAAGAGACGTAGCCATAAGCGATTTGTATAGGTTGGAAATGGTCTTTCAGTATGTTTTTGAACAGTCCAGATCTAGTAAGTATATGCTTATATAAGTTATATTAGCATGAAATAGATAATATATAGTAGAATGCATATTTTGAAAAATTGGTTGTTGGAATAGATATTGTACTTATGGATGTCAGACATGCAAAAATCAAGGTGATCCAATGTCAAAATTTTAAAATATAGTTATGAAAAACAGTGACCGCTGAAAACTGCCATAGGTTTTTTTAATGAAATATCTGAAAAACTAATTATTAGATCACTATGAT
>JAESVK010081465.1:10296-32828 GCA_017140935.1 Hamamelis virginiana | reverse complement strand
GTTAAGGCAAGCAGGTCGAGAGTACTATTTTATGCAGGTTGTAATGCTCCCCTAGGAATACCAATTCGGTTCCCTCCATCTCTCTCTCTCTCTCTCTCTCTCTCTCCCTCCCCTCTGGTGCTCTTGACGGCCAACTCTACAGAGTCTTGCAGTTTTGCAGGTTCTGTTGTTCATATCTTTCCTCAATTCAAGCTTACATTTATCATGTTTTCTTGTTTTGTGAACTCTATGTAGTTTTTCAACCCCAAAAAACCCATTTGCAATGCGCCACCACTATTTCAATCTAGGGTTTTGAATAACTATGTTCTAGCACATGCCTTGATGTACCTTCAATAAACAATGTTGTATTCAATAATACTGTAGCTTTTTCGTTTGATCTTCTTTTCTTGTACTACTGAATCTTGGTTGTAATGAGGAATGGAGAAATACCCAATTGGCTAAAAGGGTTTCCATTGGCACCCAAACATTAGCCAACTGACACTGAATTTGCAGGCCCAACTGCTTATATATCGAAAATTGAGAAAGAGGATAGTGTTTTAGGTATACCGCGGGTTACACTTTAAGGTTTATCTCCATTAGGGTATACTCTACATATTGCTTTAATTGTTTTGTGGTGACGTATTTGCATTAACCCAATGTTCTTGAGGAACATTAAGTGTACTCGATCACTACTTTCATAGACATGAGGAGCTTCGTGTAGTTTTCTATTGGGATGTCTTGTCAATAATTTATGGTTTTTCATTTAAGATCTTTTACTTTGTAGTACATAGGATATGCATGAGCAATAGTTTTAATTTTGTCAAACCAATATTTGCAGGCACCATTGTTGTCACCTTGCAGTCCTGTTTGAATTCCATCCAGTGAACATGGAGGTCAGTGCTAGATTTGCTCAAGTGTATACTGTTGTACTTTGATGGTCAGAAATAAGAATGCTATTGTAATTTTCATTTGTTTCTCTTGGTTTTGTTTTGCATAATTGATATTTTGGTTTTCTCAATTTTTTTCATAATTTAGAATGGAAAAGGTGATGCCGGACCAATTGATCTGGACAATACAACGGTCACATTGGAACCTGAGAAAACCAACACAGGGGGATTATATGTTCCTGGCAAGGATAGAGTAGTTTTTAGGCCACCTGAGAGGAAGTCTCTTTTAGGTATGATTTAAAATGACATTTATTTTCCTCTGCTATAAGTTTGATGTGTATAGCTTCTAATTTATTATGTGCTGTTGATTATCTATTCTCTTATAATCACACTCTATCCTTTTAGAGATTAGTCCATTCTTTCTATTATTCGTTTTGTCCCTTGGAAGCCTCTCTTTTGGCCAGCTTGGAAAACTGAAAAATTAGGTCAGCCTATTGTCTGAGTGTCGCATGGTTCAAATTCTTGGTTGCGAATGTTGTCGTGTCTCGGTATTGGCCATCTTGTCGCATCTTGAGTGAGACACAACGTTAGGCATGAAAGGATGTTAAAAAAATCCAAACAGAAAAGAGAAAAAATTAGAAAAAATATGACAATTGAATTGGAATTATAGAATAAGTAAAACAAATAAACTAAGAAACACAATATGGTCAATGGCATCAAATTAGGAGCTAGTGCGCAACTGTACCACTGAAATACACATATTATCATACTAAAGACACTATGCTCAAATGTTGTATTATTGATGCTAACCTTTAATTCTCCTTCATATTATCATGATTTCATATTATCTAATAGCTAGTCTCTGATGTTAAGGCAATGAAATCTCCTTTTGAGTGGTGTAAACAAGCTAGTCCATGTGAAAATGGCTTAGAAAGAATGGGAATAATAATAGATATTTACGTTGACTTCTTGTGTTTGCACAAATGTTCCCCGATATTATGTAATATGTTGCTTATGGATGTTATAGAACTAGGAGAGCGACCGTTCAAGTTTTTCATTCTTCTTTTTTTCTTTATTATTATTTTTTTCAATCATAAAAAAGTTTATCAAAATGAAAAGAAAAGAAATTGCGTAACAACGTAGATCTATGCATATCTAGCACGGATTTACGAAAAAACAATACTAGATCTACATAAAACAAGTGTAGATCTAAAATAAAAGGTATAGATTTATCAAAATATCTTGAATCTCTAACAAAAGTTACAAACATACCTTAACTGTTGTGAAGGAGAAGAAGAAGAATAAGAAATTGAGAGTTTTGGACTTCAAATACTCATGTTGCATTTTCTTGAATTATGTTTCTGAAGAAGAATGAAGGAGAGAGAAAGAGGAGAATGGATTTTATGTATTTAAAAAGTGCTTTTGTCATCAATTGGTTGAGATGACCAAGGTCTCAGAGATCTTGGTCATCTCACTCAAGAAGCTTCAATTTCTATATATTATAATTGTAATGTAAGAAAATATCATCTCAGAGGGGTTTGAGATTGAGATGTCTTATCTAAGACAACTCGATCTCACACGAGACCTTGAATTATGGAGGTTTCACAGGCTAATTTCCACCCTTAATTTTGACTATTTCAGGTTAACTACATGAATTCTTTTTTGCCATTTCACTCTATCTAAGGTTAAATATTATGTATGCATACCTATGTTGTCCTATCTGGCTTTCCACGTAACCTGAATTCTTGCAAATGCATTGATATATAGTTCTAGCATCTGTTGTTATTCCACTGATCTGTCTACATTTATTTTGTAATTTTATCCACACTTATTCTATAGGCATTATGAACTTATCAGAAAAATCAGTTTTATATTGTATGCATCCTTCTCGTTAGTTTTTTACTTGCCCTAAGTTTGAATAATGCACTGCGTTATGTCACTAGAGCAAGTCTCCTGTTAGCTGCCCCATTTTCTTGCGAAGGTTGTAGAATCAAGTTTGTTGTCTCCCTATGAATATTTTTTAATGCATAATGGGAAAAATTTCTGTTTATTTTGTTGCTCAATAATTAAAATTTGAGTGTCCAAACAGGGCTAGATGTCCTTGCTATTGCGAAACGGGGAGGATCTAAAACTGATGGTGCATTTAAGGTACCAAGAGAAAAAGTTGCTTCTGTTGTGGCATCTATGGATGAAGAGGAGAGTTTTGCATCCTCTGGAGTAGAAGAAACAGAAAATAATTCTATTAATGGTGCACGTAGTCATACTAGTAGGCGATATCGTGAAATGGCTACTAGTGAGTCATCTCTTGCAGGTATCTTTCTGGTTTTATGTTGTGATGGCCAATGAATTGTTATTAGTGATTCTAAATTGAAGAGTTTTATATTTTACTGAAATATCTTATATATAGATAAACAATTAGTGATCATTGGATTTTGATGGATTTTGTTCAATTAATTGCTTGAGTATTTGTAGTTCCCATATGCCATTGCAATTTTGATTGTTTTAAAGCAATTTAAATTGTTTTAAAGACCAAGGAGTTAGGAGAAATTACCTATGAAGTCATTTGATTATGATCTGGACAAAGTTCCTTCCTCCCCTGATAATTTACAATATGTTATAATGAAAAGATAAATTTGGTTGTTTTATAGTACAAATTTAATTTTTTTCTCTGTTCTAAAGGTTTGGAAATTTGGTTGGTTTATTATAAATAAAAATTTGCATCAAAATTTTTAGGGTTAGATATGTATATGCAAAGGATACTAGTAGTTGTATATATCATACATATTTGAGAATTGCAAGCTCTTTGAACCTTTGACGTAGGAATTTCCAATAATCATTCCAACAATGGTATGAACAGGCCACTAAGTTTGTGTATAAACAATGTTCTTCTAACACGCTATTAGTAAAGAGCTTATTTCTCACTCTTGATATACGGTCATATAATAAGCTTTAGAATTCTAATATTCAACTGCTAAGCGAATTTTGTCAAGTTTTCCACCATCACCCTCCAAAAATCAAATCTGCCTTAAGTTGCTAGAGTACGCTTAACCTTTGGATTTGAAATCACCACGTATATACTTGATTTTGGCCATAATTCACAGGACTGTATTCTTAGAGGCAAAAGGGTTAAGGATTTACCCGGTGTGAGCCATCACACTGTACGAGGAACCCTAGATGTTTTGAAGTAAAGGATTGTCAAAAAGGGCGTTCTTGTGCATTGTAGATTCTTATCCAAAACTTGTATCATTTGATGATGCCAATGAATTGCAAGAAACATGTGAGTGTATGGCTAACCCAATAACGAGAGCTTTGTAAGGGGATTGGTGCGGGCTACCATGAGGCAAACGATCTTCTTTCTAAAGAGATTTGATTTAGAACTATTATATGTCCTTGTTCTGATATGGAAGTAATCTATGTGGTTTTCCTTGACTTTGTTCGTGTTAGCAAATAATTTGAAATGCCTCAACCTTTTTAGAACAGGTGCAAGTCAAATAGGTTTGAAGCATTTTTTCACAATATGTTGGAAACCCAAGGATTCAAACTTGTGGATTTGTGAAATACAGGATTTCGAATCCTAGCAGGAAAAGGACGGAAATGGATACTCAATTCAAAGTGAGTGAACATATTCCATACTCAATCTCATAGATACGTATAGAGTTCTGTGGAAAGCCGTATTCAGTCAAAGTCAATAGACAAGTAGGCCCAACCCATTGAATATAAATAAATCTCACCCAACCCATCACAAAGAAAGAAAATCCATAAGCTAGCCCTATGGTAGACCATAGACAAGATAAAAGTCCTAAAGTAATCCCAAACTAATTAAAGCTCAAATAAATTAAAATGGAACCATAGACTTAAATAACTAAATGAGGATCCTTCCAGTACTATAACTTCAATGAACCAACCCATAAGTCTTCTTTTGGAGCCCAATTTTGTCTGCTTTTTGCATCCAAAAATTGTTTAATATTGATTTGACCAATATGGTTGCCTTTGAGAGGTCACACTTTTAGTATCGGGGGGTAAATATTCAATGGCTGTTTTTCGGTAAAGTCTTCAAATCCTTTTTGCTCATGAGGGAGGAGTTTTTTGTCGATGAAGGTATGGTTGTCTTTGGCTCTTGCCAAAATAGCATTCTTAATTGGGACGAGGATATGTGATAATATGTTTGACGATTGATAACCTAATTAGAAGGAATTTCATCTTACCCAATCGGTGTGAGATGTGTAAAGAAGTGGCTGAGTTTGTTGATGACCTTTTTCTTTTAAATTGTAAAGTTGTGCGGGGGTTGTGGTGTGTTTGTTTTGGCTTATTCAAGATTCATTGGGCTATTTCGCTATCGGTTCATTAATTGGTAGAAAGGTGCATGCACTTTTCTGGATCACATGGAAAGAAAGATAATTTTTTGAGGGGGTTAAGCGGTGTTCTGATACTCTGCATTGTTCCCTACCTAGTATTCTTTTTGCTTTGAAAAAAACAGGGTTATCTGGTCACCAGGAGCTGTTTTTCATAATTTATATATATATAATCTTTGTTTTAGTGTAGCTTTCTCTTTTCGGTATACATTATGTATACATGGGTCCTTGACGGGGTTTTTTTTTTTTTTTTCTCCATCCTTATTTTTGTTCTCTTTAGTTTTCTATCCTCTATTCATTGCTATGCTAGGTTACACAGACTGTTCACTTCACCTCGAAGTACCCGCATCCGATCCTTGGACAAGGATAAGGTTACTCTTGCCGGATACTTCAAAATAGTGGAAAATCTTCAGAAAATAGACGAATCCGACACTTGGACCTGTACCCACACCCAACACTTGTATCTGAGTCCGTGTAACATAGTCGCTATGGAATCTTTAGTTTGAGGGTTGGGTGGGACCTTTTATTTATATTTTTAATTATGTTTTTTGGTCTATTGGGTGTGTGCTAGGGTGGGCCCTGCCCTGGGGTTTTTGGGGTGTGGGGGGGGGGGGGTGGGTTGGGTTTTTACGATTTGCTGCTTTGTGTCTTCTATAAATAACCTAAGTTTGTGCAATGCAGTAGGATAAATAGGATAACAAATCTATAAGCTATGAAGATACTTTCTGATTACGTAAAATGTCGCTGTCCTTGCAAACACAGGTTTAAAATGATCAAAAGTTCTCTTTAATATATGGATCACTCCAAATCCATGTATTCTATAATTTTTCGATGTCATCACCATATGGATTGTAGGAAGCTAAGAGAGTAAGAGTAAACTACAAATAGCACCAGCTTTGATGCATACTTATGCCTTTGTTGGTGTTTTTTCTTGGATTCATTATACATGTGTAAAAAGTTTGTTGTTTAATTTATCTCCCTAATAAATTTTGTAACTTGTGTATTGCAGAAAGTAACCTGACTCAAGAAGGACAAGTTAGTGATAGATTTGGGACTCATAGCTCAAATGAACACACACGTTCTGAAGTAGGTTTATCTTCTTTTGTTCCGTTATCGTTGTTATCATTAGTGTTTTCTCAATAAGCCAGCAGGTGATAAAGGTGTTTCCACTTATTGCTTAATTGAGCATACGTTTTCTGAAGTAGTGTCTTTATTAAAGCAGTTAGTCTGTGGGAAATGTGGTCCAAGTTCCCTCAAATATCTCTAGTAGAGACTCAAGTTTTTTACGATGGTTGATATGAAAATGGACTGGTAACCTGAAGACAATATTAAATTACGTGTTTGGAAAAGGTTAAAGAATATTTAAAATACCATTTTAATAATGAATAACCTAAAGCAGAAGCCATTTAGCCAAGAACCATTGATTGTATGTGTGTCTGTTTACCATGCAATAGAATACCTTAAGAGGCAACTCAAAAGAAAAAAATATAACGGAGCTTCTCATGTAACCTGGCATGCACAGATTCATGGTGTGAGATAATTTATGTCTAGGAAAAAGTGACAAGAATTTATTATAATCATCAATATGAAGAAATGTCTTGACATTGTAGACATGAGTGTTTCATCCTTTCTTCCCTCCCCCATCCCCCAGACAAACAGACGCACACACCAAAGAAGAAGAAGAAGAAGAGATTGTAAATGAAAATTTAGCTAAAATACATTGAGGGCATAAGTCAAGGAGTTGGATTGGAGAGGCATTTTATTTTCGTCAGTCTTATAACTCTTTGATTCTTCAACTGTTGTGCTTGCTTTACCATGTGGGTCTTTTTTGTTTTATTGTTTATGTGTATGAGGTCCATAGTGGTTGAAATGTATATTTTGTATATGGCTATTACTTGAAGTTGTATATATCATTGATATATGCTGACATTTGCTTTTCAATTAAAGATTCCAGCTTCGTCTTCTGGAAGTTCCCGGAGTGCTTGGTCTAGAAGTCCTAGATATGACAGGGACGACCGTGGTCGTGAGAGAAGGGATTTCAAGGATGACTCTAGAAGCGAAAGCAGGAGGGCGAGACAGAGATACAGTAGTGATAGTAAGGAGCAAAATCATGGAGGGGAAGCACATGGTCGATATGAGAAACAATATGGTGCAGAATATGGAAGAAAACGAAGTAGATATGAAAGTTCTGGGAGGACACCTCGTAAGTATTGCATTTTGTCATTTAGGACATGTTTGGTTTCATTTAGTAAAGTGGTCTTCTGTCTCTTTTTTTCCAGCTACTAAATAATGTGGAGCACATCACATGTTAGAAATATCTTCTGGATACTTTTTATAGTGTATTTTCTGTTATGTCATGAACTGTTCCTCATATTTTCATTCCCATTTTTTTTTCGAATAAAATCATGGAAAATGATATTTTCTAAAATTTTGGTATTTTCAGTCCTAAAATTTTGAGAAACTTATTTTTTGGAAATATAAACATACAGGCCTTTAACATCCTTGTATCTTTATTTTTGTTTAACTGGTACATAATAGAATGCTTTGTATTTTGTTACATTCATAGTTATCTTTAAAAATCACATGATTTCATACATTCTTGTAATTAAAATGTGCAAATCTTGCAGGTAGATCTGACTGGGATGATGGGCGATGGGAATGGGAAGATACACCACGGCGGGATGGTCACTCTAATAGCAATAGGCGCCATCAAGCTTCACCATCCCCAATGTTAGTTGGGGCCTCACCTGATGCTCGACTCGTTTCCCCATGGTTGGGTGGTCAGACACCTCATTCTACTGGTATGTTGAGAATGTGAAATCTCTCTTCTAAACTGGCTATACTTATTTATTTAATTTTGGGCACATAACTTTGACTCACTTTGAACTTCGTACAGGTTCTGCTTCTTCTCCCTGGGACCACATCTCTCCATCTCCAGTCCCAATACGTGCTTCTGGATCCACAGTTCATTCTTCAAGTTTTAGATATGGTGGAAGGTCCCATCAACTATCTTTCTCTGTAGAAAAGTCACAACCAATTGAGGTATTTTATGCCTCTTCTTTCTGTTCTTTGTTTTCTTATTTTAATTTTTTGGAAAAGACATTATCCTTCTTTACACATTGAATGTTAATGTTGATTTTCCATTTCACATTCTATTATTTTTACCTATTAGCTTTGTCAATGTAAATTTCATGTCCTTATCCTTCTATTTGGTTCTATATTTGTAGGATGGAGAAGCTGATGGTAGCTATACAACTAAAGAACAAAATCAAGAGATTACTGAAAGTATGCGTTTAGAGATGGAATACAATTCTGATCGTGCATGGTAATATATCCAATGTTATTGTCCAAGTTTGCTAATATTAGTGCAAGTTGTTCTTTGTTGATGGACCAATAATTGTTATTATCAATATGATGGTCCCTTTTAAGGATGACCAAATTTAGTTGCTAATTTTTGGGAAAGATAATAGTCTAGAAAACTTAAGTCATTTGATTACCTTAATGTGTGTAACCTCATTTGATTACCTTGATGTGGTCAATTAGCATTTTATACATTCACTCATTCAGTTTTTGTGATCCTTTCATTAGCATGAATGGATGCAGAATTATTTTGACAACTACTGTTCTACCACTACCCTTAGTTATTAGCTATTCCAAGACTTTGTTCTTTGTGGTGGTCATTAATGCTTTATTGGTGTATGATTTTGGTGTGGATTTCATACCATCGAATTTATATAGTTATAATCTCATTATCCACCTATTTGACCCTTATGATTATCATTATATAGGTATGATAGAGAAGAAGGCAACACAATGTTTGATGCGGATAGCTCATCATTCTTTCTTGGGGATGAGGCTTCTTTCCAGAAGAAAGAGGCGGAGTTGGCCAAAAAACTGGTACGTGTGGTGACTAGCAAGTTTTTTCGTTTTGGCTTGATGTTTACACCTTTTACTTATATTTGGCGCAAAAGTGTCACATATTGCTATTATTTGTAATGATGACCTGGTGGGTGCATACTCTGCTGCTGCTCATCTGGGTAAATTGTTGTCATAATGTCAAACTACAATGCTGTTTTGACATGGAATTATTGGTTTTTATTTATTTTTATTTATTCTTATTTTTTCAACATCAAAGGCCTGAACATATCTTCGTAAATTTTTAAATATATTTGTAATATATTGCGATACAGCAAGTACTCATACAGTCATGTTCTGGGGTTTCTATCAAAAGTCAAAACCCATTACATGATCACATTGTTGTGATTAAAAGATAATACATGAAGTGAAGTTTAGAAACTTTCTTGCCTGTGCTCACTACTCAGTTTATTTGCTTTAAACTTCCATGAAGTGACACCACTTTATAGTTGATTGATTTTTGATAATGGTGAACTGTTGTTTGAAATATGAGTCAAGCAAAGTGACTATACCACCCATACCTGTAGTGGTTGTTTCTGTTGCATCTGTGTAACTTGGTTTGATGTTGAGATCTTAGAATAGCAGCAGTGTAGGGTACCTTCTACACCTAATTATCTAAGTCAGATATTAGAGTTAAAAGCAGGAGCTAGTTTTTGCTATGGTCTGGTTATTTATGGGAGATTTGGTATGCATGCATTGGACTTGGAGGGACCTTTCTATCCAAGGGAAAGTTCATACATGGAATATGCCATCAGATATAATGGTAGAGTCTCTTGGATGTCATTCCAAAGGCTTGGGTTCAAGTCTCCTTGGGATCTGGAACATCGTCTTCACCTTGTGGGGGTGGGATTGGGATGTATAGAGTTTGAGTTGGGTATAAAGTAATTCCATTGTAACAAAAAGGAGAGTATATATGTGGTCAGCTTTAAGCATTAAGAAATGCATGTAGCAAATTATACAACAGTAATGCTAGAGGGACCAAATCTTAGACTGAAAATTTTAAATTATTTGACGTGGCAGCATGATGGAACCTCTGTATTCATGCATTAAAGTAATACTACAAGGACCAAATATTAGATCAAATTTTTTAAACCATTTGACGTGGCAGCATGATAGAAGTAGGGTTTCTGTTGGATTGCCATGCCTGATGGTTTAAAAAATTGAGTCTAAAATTTGGTCCGTTTAGTAGTTTTCATTATACGAGTCTTATTTGAAGTTGCACCATACTAGGGAAGGGATAATTGGTTTCTATTGAGGATAAATGTTGGTTTTGGTTTAAAGAGTTGAAGGTGTTCGGTGTCCAATCCCGTGTAAGTTGTCCAAGAGAACTCAAACTTGATTGATGCTTTTTTCCATTGGAAAATACTGCCAGGCACAGATGCCTGTCTTATTTCTACCCTTAATAGACTAAACTTGAACTACAATGTCCTTACAGAGTTTGAAATTGTTCTTATCTTGAAATTTATATTGAGACACCCCTTACAAAATGTCTTAAAATTATCAGAAGTGTTCTTTGTTCTTGTATGACACTGGCCCTTAGAATGAAGAGGGCCACTGTAGACTTGAATATTTTGTTGTAGGATACATACATATTTTATTGAGGTGGTTTACTTGAAACTTGAAACTGAATAAAGGAGAGAAATCCTTCTATCATGTGACTGCCTCACACTGGCACCAGTCTAATGGGTGTGGGTGTTCATGAACATCACTTGCAATATATGTGTGTGTGTTGTCTTATTGAAAGATGTTGAACTTTAGTCTCTTAAAAATTATAAACTATTTATTGGATCACTGTGGATTTTTCTTCGTCAAAGTATGCTTCCCTTCACATTCTTGTTTCTCTCTTCAACAAATTGTGGCATCTGTATTACAGGTTCGAAGGGATGGAACAAAGATGACACTTGCTCAGAGCAAAAAGTTGTCGCAGCTCACTGCTGATAATGCTCAGTGGGAAGACCGTCAGCTTTTGAGATCAGGAGCTGTTAGAGGTACTGAGGTGCAGACTGAGTTTGATGATGAGGAAGAACGGAAGGTTATTCTTCTTGTACACGGTAATAAGACTATATGATAAGCCTTCTCATTTCACTGATGGAAATATGATGTGATTTACCGTGCCTGCGCTGATGACCTGCTATTTTCTTTACTAAAATTTTTAATTATCTTTACTTGTAACAGATACAAAACCTCCTTTTCTCGATGGGAGGGTTGTTTTTACTAAGCAAGCAGAACCAATAATGCCAATAAAAGATCCCACATCAGATATGGCCATAATATCGCGCAAAGGATCTGTTCTAGTTAGGGAAATTCATGAAAAACAAAGTATGAATAAATCACGCCAACGATTTTGGGAGCTTGCGGGCTCAAAACTTGGTGATATCCTTGGTGTTGAGAAGACGGCTGAACAGGTATGGAAGTTTAAATTTTTTGTTGTTGCCTTTTTCTGATAAAATGGTATATGAGGTCTGAAACTCTTTGTTCTATTTTCAAATGCTAGATTGATGCAGATACTGCTGTAGTAGGTGAAGAGGGTGAAGTTGATTTCAAGGAAGATTCAAAGTTTTCACAGCATTTGAAGAAGGGGGAAGCTGTGAGTGATTTTGCGAAGTCAAAGACCCTAGCACAGCAACGACAGTATCTGCCCATATATTCTGTTCGAGATGAGTTATTGCAGGTTTGACATCTCTCCTTTGGTATATGTTAGTTTACTTCTTGTTTGGACGATTTCTTGCTAACCAAATTGTTGTTGCATGTTGTAATTGGTCCCGTCTAAGACGCCTGTTTCTAAAATTGATGGATTTGATGACCACAATCATTTGTTCTGCAATTTGTGAATAGTCAAAGGAGTTTTGATTGTAGGTTCTGATATTTTTGGCTGTTTTGGGGTGGGGGTTGGTTTTGTCCTGTCTTTTAGGAATTTTTTTAATTTTGCAGTGGTTGCTTGATGTTTCTGTCTTCACATCCTTTACAATAGCTATATTATATATCTCCTTGGACCATTCTACAAAAAATTTAAGTGATTTTGGATTTGTTTTTTGCCCATGCTTCTAGTACTTGGGATTCAATCATGAAGTGACTGCAGTACTCATAATTCATTGAATTTTATTTCATTGCCATTTGGCTACACCTTTGAACAGTTTAAACCTCTCTTGGTTGTGTTTTTCTAATTCTGTTTTAAATTCCATGGGATAGGTGATTCGTGAAAATCAGGTTATTGTCGTCGTTGGAGAAACTGGTTCAGGAAAGACAACTCAACTGACACAGGTTCATTTGTACTAAACAATATTATCAGCAAAAAAATTATCCTTTTAGATTTTTAAATGGTAGAGTTATGAGAGCCTCATCAATTGGAAGCTAATCTATGGATTTTGTTGACAGTATCTGCATGAAGATGGCTACACTACAAATGGTATAGTGGGTTGCACCCAACCAAGGCGTGTGGCAGCCATGAGTGTTGCCAAAAGAGTTAGTGAAGAGATGGAAACTGAGCTGGGCGATAAAGTTGGCTACGCCATTCGTTTTGAGGATGTGACTGGGCCAAACACCATAATCAAGGTAAGTAGTTTTGTTTTTCTGTGAAAGCAAATTTGCTGGAAGTCTTTCTACGCCTTCTGGAAGGCATTTCAGATTTAAGATGGATTTGTTATTACTATATTAGCTGATCCTTCAAGACTTTTATTGTTGTCCCAAAGGACGACCCTAGAGGAGGGGTGAATAGGGTTTAGTGCAAACTATCACCAAAAATGTGGAATTTAAAACTAGATTAAGAATTTGAAACAACTATGCAATTTATCAAAGATTGATCACATGTATGGAAAAGTAAATTGCAAGAGTTTAAGGGTTAGAGAAATCAAACATGATGATTTTAACGTGGTTCGGCACGAAGCCTACGTCCACAACTTAAGCACCAAGCTCAAGGATTCCCCAATACACTATAACGATCCCTTTGACTGGTAGAGATCAAACCTTACACCAATGATCTTTTTAGCATGCTGATATCCTCACCTCTCCAACTAAGCTTGAATTTGACTAACCAATTCCAAGCTTTACAAGGGTACCAAACCCTAGCGTATATGCGTACAAAGAGTATATGCGTACAAATAAAACTCACACTAAGATCTCTCAAAGATTAAAGCTAATTGGCTCAAGAGAGAATGTTGTTTTTTTGGCTATTTCACACAAAATAGATGTATACTAAGTTGTAGAGTGTTTGTGTATGATCATTAACACATTCAAGACCCAAAGAATGAGTATTTATAAGCCTAGGGTCAAATATGGCTGTTGGGAGACAAAAACTAGCCGTTATGCATTTTTCAGCACTTCACCGTTAGAACGGTCTGAGGCCCTATTCAAACGGACTAGCCGTTACAACTAAATCCCAAAACATAGCTGCTGTCCTGTTCAAACAGTGACTACGCCTGTTCACAACGGCTTCCTTCAAATGGTTCCGTTTAAACAGCCAAGACAACCCGTTCAAACGGCCAAGACAGTTTTTACCTATTTTTCAAGATAAAACAAGTTTGATCAAAACTAAGGCAAAAAATGGTTTGAACCAACCACCAAGGCATCTTAGGGACTTAACATAGAGTGTGTCAAAGATGTCCTAAAGTCCATCTAGGTCAAGATTAAGAGCCAAGAGAGTTTAACCTATATAGAGAGATTTATACAATAAAGCCTAACACTCTCACACACGAATTATTACAAAGTCCTCACAAATGAGTCTTCAATTATTGTGCTTGGCTTCATCTATGAACATCCACAATGCCAATGCTCTCTGCTCCATACTCCTTAGTGAATATGCAACTAATCCAATTGAGCTAAGCTTTAATGATCTTTCCAATACATGCTTTGAACTTGGCTTTGCTTGAAATGCATCATCGTCATCTTGGTTCCTAACTTGCACATATACACTCAAATGCAAATCATTAGAAACACAAGACAATGTTTGCTATCATCAAAACCATACAACAAGGTTGGATTGAAGCCACAAAGCTAACAATCTATTCCTTTTTGGTGATGACAAACATTATGAATAATATGCAAAGCAAGGTGTCAATAAATAAAGCTTATGCATATATGATGCAAAACATATTTATGATACTCATATGATCATATAAAATATGCATCACTAAACAAGCATATTAGCCAACAATACGAACGTTTGTTATCATCAAAACTTTGACCTCCATGGTCATGATGGAAGCCATAAGGCTAACATTTATCTTTCCTGAAGCACAAATTTTCTGCGTGCCGGGATTCTTATATAACTGATCATGAATAATCATCGTGATATTACTATGTTTGTGTGAGCTTTTGGACACTTGTTCACATGTTTCTTCATTTGCACTCCCTTGAGGATTGTACTGATTCTGCATGGGAATGTTATTTGCTAAATCTTTGCATTTTCAATGTTACAGTACATGACTGATGGAGTACTTCTGCGTGAAACATTGAAAGATTCTGATCTTGACAAGTATCGGTAGGAACTCTATTTTCCAGTTCTTAATTGTAGAAGTTTTAATGTTTTATACATCTATTTTGCCTCAGGTGTTTCTGTTTAAATTCACAATGAAAACAAAGTCAATTACTCTCAAGGTTTTTATTTTTGCAGTGTCATTGTAATGGATGAAGCACATGAGAGATCGCTAAGCACTGATGTGCTCTTTGGGATACTGAAAAAAGTGGTTGCTCAGCGTCGTGATATGAAGCTCATCGTGACATCTGCTACTTTAAATGCACAAAAATTTTCAGACTTCTTTGGAAGGTAAATTATTAAAAAGTATCATTTTTTACCATAATCCCCTGCAGCCATGTTTTTAAAAATGTATTTTTTCTGATATTGTTGCAGTGTACCAATTTTCCACATCCCTGGGAGAACTTTTCCAGTGAATATTTTGTACAGTAAAACTCCGTGTGAAGATTATGTTGAAGCTGCAGTAAAGCAGGCAATGACCGTCCACATCACCAGCCCTCCTGGTGACATCCTCATCTTCATGACTGGCCAAGATGAGATTGAGGCAACCTGTTATGCCCTGGCAGAGCGCATGGAACAGCTCATTTCCACCACCAAGAAAGGGGTTCCTAAACTCTCAATACTACCCATATACTCCCAGCTGCCTGCTGACTTGCAAGCTAAAATATTTCAGAAAGCTGAAGATGGGGCCCGCAAATGCATTGTTGCTACCAACATTGCTGAGACATCTTTGACTGTGGATGGAATTTTATATGTCATAGACACGGGCTATGGTAAAATGAAAGTATACAACCCCAGGATGGGCATGGATGCTCTCCAAGTTTTCCCCGCTAGCCGTGCTGCTGCTGACCAGCGTGCTGGGCGTGCTGGTAGAACTGGGCCTGGCACATGTTATCGGCTTTATACAGAGAATGCATACCTAAATGAAATGCTGCCTAGTCCCGTGCCAGAGATCCAAAGGACCAATCTTGGCAATGTGGTTTTGCTGCTCAAGTCTCTTAAAATTGAGAACTTGCTGGATTTTGATTTCATGGACCCACCTCCACAGGATAACATACTTAATTCCATGTACCAGTTATGGGTTTTGGGTGCCCTTAACAATGTCGGGAGCCTAACCGATCTGGGCTGGAAAATGGTGGAGTTCCCGTTGGACCCACCGCTTGCTAAGATGCTGTTGATTGGTGAGCAGCTTGAATGCATAAATGAGGTTTTGACAATTGTGTCAATGCTTTCGGTGCCATCAGTGTTCTTCCGGCCTAAAGATAGGGCAGAGGAGAGTGATGCAGCAAGGGAAAAATTCTTTGTGCCTGAATCCGACCACTTAACACTGCTTAATGTTTACCAGCAATGGAAAGCTAACCAGTACCGGGGAGACTGGTGTAACGATCATTTTTTGCATGTAAAGGGGTTACGAAAGGCTAGAGAGGTGAGATCCCAGCTACTGGATATTCTCAAGACACTGAAAATTCCTCTAACATCTTGTGGGCCTGATTGGGACATTGTGAGGAAAGCCATCTGTTCAGCATATTTCCACAATGCAGCGAGATTGAAAGGGGTCGGGGAGTACGTTAACTGCAGGAATGGGATGCCATGCCACTTGCATCCAAGCAGTGCTTTGTATGGTTTGGGTTACACTCCAGATTATGTGGTTTATCATGAGTTGATTTTGACGACGAAGGAGTACATGCAGTGTGCAACTTCTGTGGAGCCTCAGTGGTTGGCAGAGTTAGGACCCATGTTTTTTTCGGTCAAGGACTCGGATACATCGATGTTGGAGCATAAGAAGAGACAGAAGGAAGAGAAAACAGCTATGGAGGAGGAGATGGAGAATTTGAGGAAGGTGCAAACGGAGGCAGAGAGAAAAAACAAGGAGAAAGAGAGGGAGAAGAGGTTAAAGCAGCAGCAACAAATCTCAATGCCGGGGTTGCAGCGGGGCTCTTCAACTTATCTGAGACCAAAGAAGCTTGGTTTGTAAATGTAAATTTTGTAAATGTAAATTATGTTGTATTAAATAGTTGAATTTATTCTTTGATAAGAAAATATATTTCTTTCCTTTTACTTGTGACAGAAACTGTTAATTCCTACATGGGTATATACAATACAAAGGCAATAACATGCCATAATGTGCTTCATTTTTATTATTATTTTATTTTCTGAAGATTTGAGATTCATTATGCTTCGTAATACATTCATTAATACTTGTTTAGAAGGTTGGAGAATTGTTGCAGTTTTCTTTGTGTTAGGATGTGGAATTTTAAAAAAACTTGGAATTTCAAAATGATGGGATTTCAACTTTCAGAATTTGTAGATGATGATGGGATTGCAAATTCTTTGTTTGGATGAAATTTTTTGAAAGTTAAGGAATTGATAAATGGAATTTTGGAATTTCATTTTTATTATTTGGATTGAAATTTTTTAAGATGGAATTTCAAATTTGATTTAACAATTCTCCATATTCTTCCACAATTTTTAAATTTGAATACTTCTATATAGAATTGAATATAGTATATGGTTGAAATTTTAGTACTCATGATTGCACAAAGTAAGGTGATTACTGTGGAAACATTTCATTTTTTAGGGCAACATCAATATGAACCCCATGAGTATTTCCAACTATTTGGACAATATAAGCATTTAACCAAACATGCATTCATTGTGAACATTTCTTTCAATATAAATTCTAAAAGAAAAGCAAAATCTTTAACATGCATATAATGGTAGTTACAACGGGTGGCAATGTACACTCGTTTGAGATATACGGTATGTATACATGTGAACCAGCTTTCCGTCTCGGGCGTGTTTTTTTGCTGTGTCCACGTCATCATTGCGCATGATTTGAGATTTTAGAAAACGAAAACAAAGGAGTCGCCACCTTATTTTTAAGGAATAAGGAAACCATAAAAAATATTTTATTTTCAATAAAACAAAAAAAACTCCATTTAATGAAAAGACAATCTGCGAACCAAAGATGGATCCGGGGGCTAGGTTACGACGTGAGAAGGTTCCAAGTTCTTACTTGTAGGCACCCACCTCGCCCTAATTAAAGGACTTCTAATTTATCTGGGCTATTTAAAATCCTAATGCAAACAATCCTAAATAATCTAATCAACCAATAAAAATAGTGATATAAATGCAACAATTTGTATTAATAATAATAAAAAATAATATACAAACAAACCCTAAAAAACCTAGGACACTCCATTAGCATCCTAGGGCGGACTTGAGCTCTATTAGCGCCTACGTAACCTATTAGTGTTACCTAACAAGTGTCAAAGTCCATGTAATTCGACTACCCTAGGACTCTCCTATTGTAATGAACTACATCATCTAAAAGTATTCAACTTTATCCAAGACTCTATCTTCGAGAGTTTTCATCCATTTGAAATTCTTTTGCAAAACAGTTTAATAATTAAAAGACTTTCAATGCGATGAGAATTTCATTTAAAAGATAAAACTTATCTTTTAGAAGCAAACCTCAATTAAACTTCTTTTTCAAATCAATCATCATCCATGGAATTTCATTCCAAAACCATTTCTCTTTCAAAGAAATCATTTTCAACACAAATTCTTTTAAAAGACTCCAATTTCATGGGGAAATCGTTTAATAAACCAATTAATTTCAATAAAAATAATTTAAAAACCTCTCTCAAAGGTAGACTCCTAAACTCATCAAAACACTTGAATTTGAATACAATTCTTACAACAAAGGAAAGTCCTAGGGAAGGTCAAGTGACCTTCCTAATCCTAGGGTATCTAACTAACCTTAAGTTAGTCCAAAGACCTAAAACACTAATGCAATGCATGCTGGAATTTAAACAAAATAAGTAAGGATGCATGAAATTAATTATAACAATGCATGAAAAATGCTCCTAAATGCATACTAATTCAATTATGTGAACCTAAGCATGTTTCTGAGTTGAATTTGACCCTAAAAATGATTTTTAGAAGTCATTTAAAGGCATAAACAAATCTGGACAAATTCGAATGCAAACTTTAAACCACTCTAAAAACCTAAAAAAAATAATGAAAATCATAACAATGACCTAGCATGCATCCTACATGAATATACTATAAGACAATATTAATAAATAAGCATAAATGTGGCCTAAAAATGATAATTAAGCTACTCAAAAGTGTGTATTCAAATTTGGACAGATTTGAATATCTATTTTGAAGTGCTTAAAAAGCATGTTTATGTGACATGAATAACCACACAAAACACCTAATATGCATACTAACATGATATATGAATTCAATCTACAAGATGCACATGAAATCATGGCTTAAAAATGCTATTTAAGCCTTATTAAAGTCGATGTTCAAATCTGGACAGATTTGAACCTTTACTTTGTGGGGCTTAATTAGCATGATTAATCCACTCAAAATAATAAATAAAAATCCTAGCATATAAACTAACATGCTCGACTAAATTACTATGCAAAACAACATCAAAACTACACTAAGACGTGCTTAAACAATTAATCCAAACACAAGGGGAGGATCTTACCTTCGCACGCTCCCTCGTACACAGTTCATATATTCAAATCATTAAGTCCATGTCAAGTGCTTAAATAATCATAAAAGCATAAAAAGAATGACTCAAAACACAATACATATCAAAAAGTATGCCTTAAAACACTTACATAATTATTAATATCATATGATCATCAAATGATCACCACACAATCTCAACAATATGCGAATATATTAATACTTACTCTAAGCATGTTCACACACATAAAATCATAACAAACAACTTACTTAATCAAACTAATATACTCCTAAACATGCAAATATGCTACTGTCCTATATTAAAAAACACATATATATCCTATTCTAATATGCAAATATATTAAATAAATAACAACTATTCAAACACAATCTAATACTACTCTATCATACATAAACAAACAAGAAACTATTCTAACATACATAGTAAACACATAAGGATGGAAGCTAGTTCATCTCATATGAAGATGAACTAAACTTTCACCATAGCATAGAAGAGAAGAGTTACATGAAAATGAAGGAAATGAAACAAGGATAGAACACTTATCCTTCTTCCTCCTCCTTGACTGCCCTCCTCCAAGCTTCAAGCTCTTGAGCCTCTCTTTCTCTTCTTAAGCTTTGGTTCTCTCTTGAATGATGAACCAAAAAGAAAAAACCTCCCCTAAAAGACTCTATCAAAGTGTATTAATAGAGCTAGGGTAAATAACCATTGAATGGTTGAGATTAATCCATCCAAAATCATCCTAAGGATAAGGATGAATCTCCTTAGAGTCCTCAGACTCAATTATGCTTGAGTTATTTCCAAAAAATCGAGCAAAGTCGGGTAAAATGGGTGAAAGAGTCCCAAAATTTGAAAACACAAAAAATCAAGACGACCATCCTGGTGGCCGTCCTAGCTTGGACGGTGATCGCTTCAGATGACAAGGGAGATTATTCCTTGTCAGTGATCAAGATTAATTATTTATAAAACCGCGTGACTGTTAATCTCAATTCGATTGTGACTAGTGAGCACGGGTGTCGAACCACTGGGAAATGCAGGTTTATATTGAAAGACTCTTTAGAATTAATTCAAGTGGAAAGAATAGTGTCAATTAAATTGGTTGGTGGGAAATGTTCCGATTGGGTCGAAGCGAAAACGCAGTAATTTAATAAATCTTAGTAAAAAATGCAATTAATTTGGTGGAATGAGCGGAACTTGGGTGAGAAGTCCATTGAATATCAATTATACAATTTATGTTTATAAAATCCTCACTATAGTAATTATGTATGGTGGTTCTTCCAACTACAAGAAGGAAGTCCCAAAAAGATTATGAATACAGGACCGGCAAGTTTATCCTGGAAAAGAATGGAATATCGCTATCCACCTTAAA
The DNA here is from genome assembly GCA_017140935.1 of Hamamelis virginiana. NCBI lineage: Eukaryota > Viridiplantae > Streptophyta > Magnoliopsida > Saxifragales > Hamamelidaceae > Hamamelis > Hamamelis virginiana. Next base: position 12,346 of record JAESVK010081465.1, on the reverse strand, counting down.
TGAGGAATAAAGCATGCTGGTTTGTATTCATACCAATAAAAACCATTGCATAATTATATAATTGCAATCACAGATGTACAATTATATGATATTATATTTGGCGATAGTGTGCGGTAAAACCTTCACAACTATGCAATCACATAATACAAATAGCGGGATGTTTATAAAATAGGATTGTATAACGAATCCAACTTCATCCTCACCCAAGCTTGGAGTATTAGCTACACATCAATGGAGGAGAATATCCTTTATCCATGACAAGCTTTAAGGGTTCACGGGATGGAAAAAGAAAATAAAAGCGGTAAGTAAATGACTGAAGAAATAAAGAAAAATTGCAGAAATAAATAAAGAAAATGGCGGAAATAAATAAAGAAAAGTGACTGAAGTAAATAAAGAAAATGGCTGAAATAAATAAAGAAAAGTGCTTAAATAAATAAAGAAAATGACAGGAAAAGTAAAGAACAATTCTCAAGTGAGAATTGAGCCATGCATAAAAAGGGAAAATAACAGAAACGTAAATTACTGAAAGTAAAGACTTAATAGTAAAGAACAATCCTCAAGTGAGAATTGAGCCAGGCATTGAAAGAAAAATTGCAGAATTGGAAATTGCTGAAAACGTAAACTACCGAATAAAATGCGAAAATAAACTGTAACTTGAATTAAAATAGCAGAGTAATGATTCAGAGCAAAAGTCATGAACCCTCGTAAAGTCGTCGTTACACTTCTATTTATAGAAGGAAAAGGTAAAAGACCAAAAGGCCCTCAAAATATCTCAAAATATCTACATTGCCCGCAGCCGCCTCTTGACTATCGATAGCGAAGGTGCGCTATCGATAGAGGCACTATCGATAGCGCATCTTGGCTATCGATAGTCAAGGTCAAACTTTGACTTTTCATGCAGAGACTCATCGTCTGCTCTTTCGTACTTCCCCCGGATGCTGCGGATCCTTCTGAATGCTCTTTTAATTCGAGATGATCTTCACGGCTTCATCGGTGACGACTTTAATTTATATAATCTGCACAGATTTCTTGAAACAGAGATTTAAACCCAATTGTACAGATATTTATACAAAACGCTATTTGTTAAACAATTATATATATAAGAGAACATAGTAATACCATAGTTGAATGGTATGATTGTGGTACAATCAGACGGTCACCATGTATGGCTTCCCCAAATTTCCCAAATTTCGAGGGATTTTGGTATTTTTGCTCTATCTTGCTCGTTTTCAGTCCAAATTGGATGATTCAAAAGCCAAAACGACTGTGCTTTGATCCTCTACATTTCTAGAAGGGTTTTGAGTCGAAAAATGCTTGACCATGGTCAAGGGTTTTGGTAAAAATCAAGCCAATTGATCCGGTTGTGCCAAAATAGGTCATATGACCATTCTCTGTTTTTGATTTTCGGGCAAAAATCAAAACACTCCTCTATTAGGCTCTAATACCATTTGTTATGCCACAGGGAAAGAAGGGAACACCAAAATAATAATCACACACACGAAACACACAAATATTTACGTGGTTCGGCAATTTGCCTACATCCACGGGAGTTGTTGCAACTTTCACTATGCCAAAAAAAAAAAAATACAAAGATTACATGAGGAGGAGAATTCTCTCTTTCTCTCTACTCAACTCACACTTTCTCTGCTGCACTCTTGCACTCACTACACAGACACACTTGCACTCTGTTGTACTCCACTTTCTCACAGCTGCACACGCACTCACTTGCACTGTACTTGTCACACCACACTTTGCACTGCCACACATCCCATTTTATAGCATGGGATGTGAAGGAAAAGTCAACAAACAACCCATCGGCAAGCCCACAAAAAAGCAGCCACCCAGTAGCCACCCTAAGGTTGTAGCTCGGCTGAAAATCTTCAGCCCATAACTTGTCTCCTGCCAAAGTCTTCATCCTTGGACTTTGGTGCCATCCTTGCAACGGTAAGTAGCTGTTGTTGACTTGGGTGAGTATTTGTCTCCACCCTCAACACAATTAATTAATTATATAATCAATTAGCTAAAGTTTGATACGCAAATTTGAATAAGA
>JAESVK010081465.1:0-10196 GCA_017140935.1 Hamamelis virginiana | reverse complement strand
ATTTTTGAGGAACAGTATCGATAAATCACTAATTGAGTTTTTTTTTTTTTTTTGAGTAACAGATCTGTTTCTGATTTTTTTTTCTTTTATTTCCTCTGTACTTTCTGTTGTGGCCGGTTTCGAGCGATTTGTTTGGTTGTCGAGAAAAATTTTGGAAAGAAAATGGAAAATGAATAAAAACAGTACTGAAAATGTAGAATAAAATAAAGAATTTTTTTTAAAAAACTTTTTTTAGGTGTAGTGAAATCGGATTCCGGCTTAGTGAAACTCAAGATTCCGGCGTAGTGACATGCATTTTCCGGCGTAATGAAATGCTGGAATTGAGTAGTGAAATGTAGTTTCCGGTGTAGTGAAACGCATTTTCGGCGAAGTGAAATGTTTTCCGGCATAGTGAAATGCGTTTTCCAACGTAGTAAAATGCATTTTCGGCACAGTGAAACGAGTTTTCAGCGTAGTGAAATCCGGTGTCCGACGTAGTGAAATGTGTTTTCCAGTGTAGTGAAATACGGGGTCCGGCATAGTAAAATTTGGGGTTGGGGATGGAGGTGACGTTGAAGGTTGTTGGGAAGGGGGGTATTTTTGTCCAATCCATGCCAAAAGGACTTTTGGCATAAAAGATTTTTGGGGAGGACTTTAAGCATGAAAAGTTTCTAAAATAGAACCTTTGTCCAATTTCCCCTACCTTTTAATAGCATTTTAATTTAATTTAGAATGCTTTAATTGAAATTAATAAAAGGAAAATCTACTCTCTTTCTCTTTTTTTTTTTTCAATACAATTTCTTGTTGCTTATCAAAAGAAAAAGAAAAAAGACAAATCTTCATTACACTAAAAAAGATAAAATTTTGTTCGCATCGAAAACTTTGTTGAATTATAGAAAGAAACAATTAAAGAGATTTTGGATAGTTAAAATGATGGAAAATTATCCAGAAGTCCCTAAAGATTGATTACTATACCAAAAGGTCCAATTCTTCACCATAAGATCCCTTAACGTTTAAGCTAAAGTCAACTAATTTTGGCCTCGTGGCAATTTTTCCCTTTCCTTAATTATTGCTTAGAATCTTATTTGGTTTCTTATATTAGGATGTATAACTAAAATGGATTAAATATAACATAATTTTAAATTTAAATTCGTTGGAAAATTTGTGTTTATTGCTATGTTATCAAATTTGGCCATGTTCGTAAACCACAAATACAAGTTGAACTTCTATTTTCGGGAAAAAGAAAATGAAAAAAGATCTTGAAAATGATCAACAAAAATAAAATCTTTAAAGTAAAAGAAGAATAAAAAATAAATAAATCAAATCTTTCTTCCAACTCTATTAGATTGCTTCAAAAAATCATACTAAACAATAATTTTAAATAGGGGAAAATACACTTTGCATCCCTGTACTAAGGGCCAAAAACACTTTGAACCCCTGTACTTTAAAAGTGAACACTTGGTCCCCTGCACTTTCAAAATTTGGCAGATTAATCCCTTCTGTTAGTTGGCCTTCTATATTTTTGATGGAATAATGGTCACATGCCATCACATGACTATATTTTGACCGTAAAAAGACTGAAATACCCTTGTTATTGACTAGCCTATGAAAGAAAACAATGGGAGAAGCGCAGCAGAAGTAGAAATAAAAAATTTTCCCAGTGATATTCATCCAAGAATCAAACTCAAATGATAAAACGAATCTAAACAATTAATCAAACATGAATTAAAAGCTTACTTGATGTTCATTTGATGGTTGTCATCGCAAAACCTCAAGCTCCAAAAGTATGGAAGCCTCCAATGAATTGTCCACACGAGCCTAAGACCTCTTGAATCCCTTGATCTCCACAACACCTTGAGAGAATGCAAGCTAGAGAGGGAGAGAGAGAGTGATTCGGCTATGAGAGAGAGGCACACATAGAGTGGCCGACCCTAGGCTAGTTCCCTCTTATTTATAATGCTCTTCATCTTTTAATGATGTTTGGTTACAAGTGCTAGCTTGACCAAACAACATATTAAATAGAAATATCCTAATTTAGTTTATCCTTAATCCCTTTAATTATTAACTTTTAATAACAAGGATTAAGCTTATATATAAATTAGAATATCCCCTCCCACAAATTCAAGAAGATCTCTTAAGCCCTTATGTGTGTGACCCATTGGGTTCACCCCAACCTAGTAGTGGCTCGGGTACATCGCATGTTTCCCAAAATAGAAACTTTCTATTTTTGGTTCGATTGGAACGATTCCAATTTTGCCCTCAATGATAACACTTATCATTAGGCCTTCACTAGTCATGAGTGACGTCTAGCAATGTGTCATGACTTGCCCTAGGTGTGGGTGAATATACCTGTATAAATGAACCCTTCGTGTAATAGATAATCCTTCACCAAACAATGTCACGATTAAGATATTTGGGTATGGATTCATGTCAAACCCTAACTTAAATCTGTGTTAGCTATTCACCAAAATATAAACTCAATAAAATAAACCCTTGAAAATACTTTTCTTTTGGTTACCTTTTGCTTTGGCCAAAGACTTCATTGAGTTATTATTTGTGAATGAACTGTGACATTCTCTCTTTGATATTAAGGGTGGTGATCCCCTATTGCATACTCACCTATCTTCATGTACAATTTACTAAAGCCAATAAGCATCGATTACATCCTCTTGATTAAGGGTGTACAAGATACTATCAAACTCTAGTAATTCATACATAAGATAACCAGTAGTGTCTCAGGTATGAGGATTACAAATGTGACTATACACATGAGCAGCTTTTGACATTCAAATACATCTCCATAAGCTGTACTCATATTGGTCACGTTCAGTGTACTTGTTCTCTAACAAGCACCCACATGTTTACTATAGTGTCTCTACATAGGTGGCTTGAGACTCACCATCCTCCCATTGGAGTTAGTATAACCTGTGCTAATCTTAATGGTTTATTATCGCCCAAATAAATAAACCTATGATTAGGAACATATCTAGAATATATGTTCTTGAGAATTATATGTCTCTCTATCTCAACACTTGAGATACAATTCTCTGTCATGCTATTCAAGGACATTATCATGAACAGTTATAAATAACATAAGTTTACATGATAATATAAAAGCCATTTTATAGATGAATAAGATTCATACAAGAATATAAATGAAATAAAGTTCCCTAAGTACAACCTACTAATTGGTTTTAGGGCACACTTCTAACAATCTCTCACTTGCACTAAACCTAGTTAGTAACATATCTCATACCCATCTTCTCAAGATGCTGCTCCAAGGTCTTCAGTGTAAGAGCCTTGGTAAGTGGGTCTGCAGTGTTATCCTCAGATGCTACTCTTTGCATTACAATATCTCATATTTCAATGATTTCATGTGGAAGCGCCGTTCTATGTGCTTAGATTTCTGATGAGACCTTGGTTCCTTGGCCTGAGCAATGGCTCCATTATTGTCACAATACAAAGGTATAGGTGACTCAATAGATGGAACCACTCCAAGTTCTGAGATGAACTTCTTGATCCAAACATCTTCCTTGGCAGCTTCAGAGGCGGCTACATACTCAGCTTCTGTAGTGGAATCTGCTGTAATTGGTTGCTTACAGCTTTTCCAACTAAACACCCCACCATTTATGGTGAAAAAATATCTTGAGGTTGACTTTTTATCATCAATGTCTGATTGAAAGTCTGAGTCAGTGAAACCATCAACTTTAAGCTCATCTCCTCCATAGACAAGAATTAAATCCTTAATCATTCTCAAGTACTTAAGGATACTCTTTACTGCCTTCGAGTGCAGATCACCGGGGTTAGACTGATATCTGCTGACAATGCTTACAGCATGACTGATATCAGGTCTAGTACATAGCATATCATACATGAGGCTCCCCACAGCAGATGCATAAGGGACCTTACTCATATGCTCTCTCTCTTGATTTGTCTTAGGAGACATATCCTTAGAGAGAGGAATTCCATGTCTAAAGGGAATTCCATGTCTAAAGGGAAGCAAACCCCTTTTGGAATTCTCCATACTTAACCTCTTCAGTACTTTATCTATGTACATGGATTGTGAGAGACCAAGCAACCTTTTAGATCTATCTCTATAGATCTTTATACCCAGTATATAGGTTGCTTCTCCCAAATCCTTCACGGAGAAGTTACTAGAAAGCCAAGATGAGTTCATTCCTGCATCATTCCCAATGATAAAGATATCGTCCACATATAGGACAAGGAAAGTGACTGCACTACCACTAACTTTCTTGTACACAAATGGTTCATCCATATTTTGAATAAAGTCAAACGACCGCTTCATTGAATCGGATGTTCCAGCTTCGAGAAGCTTGCTTTAGTCCATAAATGGATCGCTATAGTTTGCATACCCTGTGGTCCTCACCACTGGATGTAAAGCCCTTAGGCTGTTCCATATAAAGATCTTCCTCAATGTTTCCATTAAGGAAAGCGGTCTTTACATCTATTTGACATATCTCATAGTCATAGTATGCTGCTAGAGCTAGCAATATTCTAATGGATTTTAGCATAGCTACTGGCGAAAAGGTATCCTCATAGTCAACACCTTGTTTATGATTATACCTTTTTGCCACTAGCCTAGCTTTGTAGGTCTCTACCTTTCCATCTGAGCCTATCTTCCTCTTGTAAATCCATTTACAGCCTATAGGTACTACACCTTCAGGTGGATTTACTAAAGTCCAGACTTCATTGGAAAACATTGAATCCATTTCAGATTGCATGGCCTCTTGTCATCTTCTCGAGTCGATGTCCAACATCGCTCCTTCGTAAGTGGTAGGATCATCTGGATGTTCCTTGTCGCCAAGTAACAATTCCTCACTGAAATTATGGAGATATCCATATCTCACTGGAGGAGCAGATATTCTACCAGATCTACGAAGTGGTGGTGTAACAATAGGTACTACCTCAACAGGGGCAGGTGTGGTATCAGTGTTGGTCTGCGTACTCTCGGATAATTCCTCGAGATCTATCACTTGACCTTTGCCTCCTTCTTGTATAAAATCTCTTTCAAGAAAGACAGCAAACTTACTAACAAAGACTTTCTCTTCGCTAGTGTGATAGAAGTAGTATACCAAAGACTCTTTTGGGTACCCTACAAACCTACACTTGTCTTACCTAGCTTCCAGTTTTGTTGCATTTTGGTTCTTAACATATGCAACGCAACCCCAAACCCTTAGATGCTTCAGGCTTGGTTTCTTCCCATACCATATCTCATAGGGTGTCTTAGGGACAGATTTGGAAGGAACCCTGTTCAGTAAATAAGCGGCTGTCTCTAATGCATATCCCCAAAATGATAGTGGCATATCAGTGTAACTCAGCATCGATCGTACCATGTCCATCAAAGTACGATTTCTCTTTTTAGATACACCATTCAGCTGGGGTGTACCAGGGGGAGTCCACTGTGATAATATGCCAGCCTCAGTAAGATGATCCAAAAACTGAGTGGTTAAGTATTCTCATCTTCGATCCGATCGAAGAGCTTTAATACTTTTGCCAGTTTGTTTCTCCACTTCAGTTCTGTATTCTTTGAACTTTTCAAAGGATTCAGATTTGTGTTTCATAAGATACACAATACCTAACCGTGAGTGATCATCGGTAAAGGTAATGAAGTAGGTGAAACCACCACTGGCAACCTTATTTAAAGGTCTACATACATCAGAATGTATTAACCCTAGTATGTCTCCTGCCCTTTCACTGTGACTAGTAAAGGGCGATTTAGTCATTTTACCCATGAGACAAGGTTCACAAGTAGGTAAGGGTACAAGTACATGTGAGCCCAGTTGCCCATCCTTTCTTAATTTGTTGATCCTATCCTCACTAATATGATCTAATCTTAAATGCCATACATAGGTCGAGTCTTGCTCATCTCTAGGACTTTTATGCTTTTTAGCATCATGTCTATTCTCTAAGCAGTTTACACTACCATCCATGTTTAAGAAATATAAACTATTTAGATATATGCCAGAACCAACAAATTTATTTCCATAGAAATAGTACAACTATCCCTATTGAAAACAAACTCATAGTCAGAACAAGTTAAGGATTAAACCAAAATAATGTTCCTGACTATTCCTGGCATAAATAAACAGTTTTCTAATTTCATGATATGTCCAGATGGAAGGTTTAAGTCACAAGTCCCAATAGCTAATGCAACAACACTTGCTCCATTTCCTACTCGAAGGGTGACTTGATCTTGACTTAATTTTCTGCTTTCTCTTAGTTCTTCAATATTTTTACATAAATGAGAACTAGCACCGGTATCAAATACCCAAGAGGAAGCATCGCTTAGTGATAAATAAAATCTTGAATTAAGAACTCTTTCAAATTCTATAAGCCTCTTATCTTTACAAGGTTCAGTCAAACAGTAGTCATTTTCATTTTCAGATATTTGCGTGAGTATAACCATTATGATATCTACAAAAATAAGTAACAGATTATTAAAATATTTTATTTAAAACCATAATAACTTGGTCTTTAGTTTTATGGTGTCTCCCATTATTTTATCAAATCCCATACACCCTCTATAGGATTCGAGAATTCAAGGCAGAATTCTTAATGGGGATTGGGGTCCTATTCGAACTAGTGGACCTCACATAATAGGTTCTTGGACCACTAATCCAAAGGGGTGGATAACTCTTATCCAATGCTTCTCAAGCAAGTTCCAACCTTCCTTCAGCCACTAAATTGCAGTATCCTCACATAATAGGTTCTTGGATAGTGTTCTTTATTTAAATCATACCTACCATTCACATGAGTATGGTCAATTGAATGTTACATCCCTTACATATTAGGTTCTTGGAATGCCCCATTATCGCACCTCATGATATCTAATATGTAACAAGCTAGTGTGAACCCTCAAAATGAATGTGTTCCCGCATATCTGCAGCCAAATAAATCCACCATAAGAATCCACCTATCTTGTAATGGTATGAGGCTAGGATAAAGCACTCGTATGCCTCTTCCTTACAATTTAAATTTGAAAATGAGGGGTTTTAGGTCTCATCAGATTAAACATACACCGCATGCATACATATTGTAGACATCTATTTTTGACCATGGGAAGGGTCATTAATGGTTGCCTGTGATTAGAGGTGAAATAGGGTGTCAAAACCCTAAGTTGCCAGTTTTACCCTTTTGAGTAGTTTATATAGAGGTCATTATCGCATGTAGGTTTTTAGGTCAGATTGAGTTGGTTCTTCTTGCATTTAGTTTTTAGAGAGTCTAGGAACATCTCTATAAAATTTCATGGCATTATGAGCCAAGCTTGAAAGAAAATAAGGCCTTTTTGTGACTTGAAGGGTAGCACTGTCGAATCATAAAGGCTCTGAATGACTGTCGATCTTGTCCCGAGTGGTCTCGAGGCTTTGGCATGAATATTTAAGGTGTGTGTGGTAGCTAAGTTGATCAGTGGCAAGGTCTGTTGAGCCTCCTGGCTTATGTTTGGCTCTTAAGGCTCAAAAGGCCCTTTCAAGCTCAAAATTAGGGTTTCAACTGGGAACGACTGGGATTCGATCTTTTTATCAAAACAAAGCCTTCAAAGCCTTCAAAACACTTTATTAAAATTTTTTAAAACTTGTTTCGAGATGAGGAATGAATTTGAGAGCAATTGGTTAGCAAATTTCAAAACCCTAATTTGGGCCCGGCAGGCCCTAAACAGCTAATCGGTTGAATGTTCCTCAAAAATTTGACTTTGGTAAATGCATTTTCACTTCAAACACTTCTCAAAACATGGAGAATCGATTCATGATCGTTTTGGCGCTTGAATCGTCGAATTTGGACTTAAAACGGGCCCGAAAAGTCGAAAAAAGCCGAAACTGGGTCGAAACGGGCTGAGACAGGCCCAAATAGGGCAAATTGGGTTGCAGGCCCGATGGCCGTCCACCAAGGGACCGCCAACCATCCCAAGGTGGATGGTCACCCAAGCCTTTGCCCAATAATTGCTATTTTTCAGTCTTTTTTCTATCTGGGACTCTTCCAAGTGCTGCTAAGTGGCTAGCTTGGCCTTGGGGACTTTGGGATGAGTTTGAAGACCTTGGAAGGCTGGATTATGACCCTTGGATCATTCCTAAGAGTTTTAATCTCAGCCATTGATCAATTTCAACTTCCCTATAAATAGAGAGCCCTGAAATCAGTTTTAGAACACACATTAAGGCATTTAAAGAGCCAAATTGATAGAGGAAAGCCTCAAGGCATTACACCAACCCCCTAAGAAACTTTAGTTGCATCTTTGAAGTCCTTGGAGTCCTTAGAGTTTGAAGAAAAGGCTATAAGCAAAGGTGAAGAAGGCCAAAGAAAGGTTAGTAGAATTAGTCATTGTTTTTTTTTTAGTTTGCATTCTTCTTCTTCTTTTTCTTCTTCTTCTTTATTCTTCTTATATGGCCATTACCATGTTAGGGATGGGTACCTAAGTTGGGTATTCAAAGGTTAGGATTAGTTGCATATAGGTTAGCATATAGGTTTTCTGCATTTATGGTTTTTATTCAAGTCTAGTTAAGTTTGTTTTGAGTATGCTAAGTTAGTATATATAGGTTAATAGGAACATGTTTAGGTTTGTTTATATCATTTATATTTAATGCTTGAGATATCATATGAATTGTGTTCGAGGGAACAAGCTAAGGTAAGTCCATTCCTTTATGTTAAAATTGGTTTTTTTAAGCATGATGCATAATTATCTTAGTATATCATATTGGGTTGCATATTAGTTCATTTATACATATTTTTATTCAATATTTTCTTGAGTTTTAATTCATTTTAGGAACACTTTCAAATCTGTCCAAGGTTTAAAAGTGACTTTAAAGTAGATTAAAAGTCATTTTTAGGATCCAAACTAACATAGAAACATGTCTAGGTTCACATAGATAACTTCGATTGCATTTAGGACATTTTTCATGCATTGTTTATATTCTCCATTGCATATTTAGTGTCTTTTCTATAAATTACAGCATGCATAATGTTAGTATATTAGGTGTTTAGACTAACCTAAGACTTGTTAGAGACCCTAGGATTAGGGGGGTTACTTGACTCCACTTAGGACTGTTTTTTGTTGTAAGAACTATAATAGCAATTGAGTTTTACCTAATTTAGGAGTCTACTTCGAGAAAAATTCTAAAAGTAAGTGGTTTAACTGGAATGAAATTCCATCTTTTATACAAAGTGTTTTGATCAAATTCAAACTCTCAAAGTTAGAGTCCTAGATAAGATAGAATTCTTTCAATTATGTGGTTCATTACAATAGGAGAGTCCTAGGTAATCGAACTATGTGGACTTTGATTCTTATCAAGAAATTGGTAAGGTACGTAGGCAGTCAATAGGGCACAAGTCCAATCTTAGTTTGACCATGTGTCTCCTAAGGTCTTTAGGATTTTGATTCTTTTTTTATTATTATTATTTATTATCTAGTATTATCTATACTATTTTCTTGGTTGATTAGATATGATAGGTTGTTTTATGAGATTTTGATAAAGCCCAAAATTAATTAGGAGACCTTTAATTAGGGTGAGGTGGGTGCCTACAAGGAGTTCCTTGGAACCTTCTCACTTCATAACCTAGCCCCTGAATCCAACTTTGATTCGAAGACCATGCTTTTTCCAAAAATGGGGTCATTGTTTTATTGAAAATAAAACTCTTTTTTTATGGTTTCCTTGTTCCTTAAAAATAAGGTGGCGACTCCCAGTTTTTTTGCAAACACTTTTCTTTTTCAAAACCCAATCTTGAGTGGATAATAGAGAAGGATAAAAGTGGATAATAGAGAAGGATAAATCGAGACGGATAAAGATCATCCACAATCCACAGTATTTCAAAAGTGAAATGGCCTCCCAAAACCACTTTTTAGGTCGCTGGTTCACAGATTGGCGACTTCACTGGGGATATCGAGGGCTAAACTCCAATTAATTATTTTTGGGCTTTTTAATTTCTTAATTAATAAAATCAACCACTGGCATTTACATGACTGTTTGACTTTGATTTTTGCATTGTGTGCACATTGACTCTGCATGATTAGGACCGTTGTATGCTAAAGCCATCGATGAGCCTAGCCCTGGGCCCAGTCCTTTGAGTCTTGGGTTCCATGTATGCGAAAGCGATCACTTTTCTCGCCAATCAAACAGACCAATCACTTACTGTTGGACCCACGCGACATTCCTGATGTCACATGTGGTTAGGTATATCGATTGGACCGAGCGAGTAAGGGACACTCA
>JAESVK010081464.1:10296-32829 GCA_017140935.1 Hamamelis virginiana | reverse complement strand
GTTAAGGCAAGCAGGTCGAGAGTACTATTTTATGCAGGTTGTAATGCTCCCCTAGGAATACCAATTCGGTTCCCTCCATCTCTCTCTCTCTCTCTCTCTCTCTCTCCCTCCCCTCTGGTGCTCTTGACGGCCAACTCTACAGAGTCTTGCAGTTTTGCAGGTTCTGTTGTTCATATCTTTCCTCAATTCAAGCTTACATTTATCATGTTTTCTTGTTTTGTGAACTCTATGTAGTTTTTCAACCCCAAAAAACCCATTTGCAATGCGCCACCACTATTTCAATCTAGGGTTTTGAATAACTATGTTCTAGCACATGCCTTGATGTACCTTCAATAAACAATGTTGTATTCAATAATACTGTAGCTTTTTCGTTTGATCTTCTTTTCTTGTACTACTGAATCTTGGTTGTAATGAGGAATGGAGAAATACCCAATTGGCTAAAAGGGTTTCCATTGGCACCCAAACATTAGCCAACTGACACTGAATTTGCAGGCCCAACTGCTTATATATCGAAAATTGAGAAAGAGGATAGTGTTTTAGGTATACCGCGGGTTACACTTTAAGGTTTATCTCCATTAGGGTATACTCTACATATTGCTTTAATTGTTTTGTGGTGACGTATTTGCATTAACCCAATGTTCTTGAGGAACATTAAGTGTACTCGATCACTACTTTCATAGACATGAGGAGCTTCGTGTAGTTTTCTATTGGGATGTCTTGTCAATAATTTATGGTTTTTCATTTAAGATCTTTTACTTTGTAGTACATAGGATATGCATGAGCAATAGTTTTAATTTTGTCAAACCAATATTTGCAGGCACCATTGTTGTCACCTTGCAGTCCTGTTTGAATTCCATCCAGTGAACATGGAGGTCAGTGCTAGATTTGCTCAAGTGTATACTGTTGTACTTTGATGGTCAGAAATAAGAATGCTATTGTAATTTTCATTTGTTTCTCTTGGTTTTGTTTTGCATAATTGATATTTTGGTTTTCTCAATTTTTTTCATAATTTAGAATGGAAAAGGTGATGCCGGACCAATTGATCTGGACAATACAACGGTCACATTGGAACCTGAGAAAACCAACACAGGGGGATTATATGTTCCTGGCAAGGATAGAGTAGTTTTTAGGCCACCTGAGAGGAAGTCTCTTTTAGGTATGATTTAAAATGACATTTATTTTCCTCTGCTATAAGTTTGATGTGTATAGCTTCTAATTTATTATGTGCTGTTGATTATCTATTCTCTTATAATCACACTCTATCCTTTTAGAGATTAGTCCATTCTTTCTATTATTCGTTTTGTCCCTTGGAAGCCTCTCTTTTGGCCAGCTTGGAAAACTGAAAAATTAGGTCAGCCTATTGTCTGAGTGTCGCATGGTTCAAATTCTTGGTTGCGAATGTTGTCGTGTCTCGGTATTGGCCATCTTGTCGCATCTTGAGTGAGACACAACGTTAGGCATGAAAGGATGTTAAAAAAATCCAAACAGAAAAGAGAAAAAATTAGAAAAAATATGACAATTGAATTGGAATTATAGAATAAGTAAAACAAATAAACTAAGAAACACAATATGGTCAATGGCATCAAATTAGGAGCTAGTGCGCAACTGTACCACTGAAATACACATATTATCATACTAAAGACACTATGCTCAAATGTTGTATTATTGATGCTAACCTTTAATTCTCCTTCATATTATCATGATTTCATATTATCTAATAGCTAGTCTCTGATGTTAAGGCAATGAAATCTCCTTTTGAGTGGTGTAAACAAGCTAGTCCATGTGAAAATGGCTTAGAAAGAATGGGAATAATAATAGATATTTACGTTGACTTCTTGTGTTTGCACAAATGTTCCCCGATATTATGTAATATGTTGCTTATGGATGTTATAGAACTAGGAGAGCGACCGTTCAAGTTTTTCATTCTTCTTTTTTTCTTTATTATTATTTTTTTCAATCATAAAAAAGTTTATCAAAATGAAAAGAAAAGAAATTGCGTAACAACGTAGATCTATGCATATCTAGCACGGATTTACGAAAAAACAATACTAGATCTACATAAAACAAGTGTAGATCTAAAATAAAAGGTATAGATTTATCAAAATATCTTGAATCTCTAACAAAAGTTACAAACATACCTTAACTGTTGTGAAGGAGAAGAAGAAGAATAAGAAATTGAGAGTTTTGGACTTCAAATACTCATGTTGCATTTTCTTGAATTATGTTTCTGAAGAAGAATGAAGGAGAGAGAAAGAGGAGAATGGATTTTATGTATTTAAAAAGTGCTTTTGTCATCAATTGGTTGAGATGACCAAGGTCTCAGAGATCTTGGTCATCTCACTCAAGAAGCTTCAATTTCTATATATTATAATTGTAATGTAAGAAAATATCATCTCAGAGGGGTTTGAGATTGAGATGTCTTATCTAAGACAACTCAATCTCACACGAGACCTTGAATTAAGGAGGTTTCACAGGCTAATTTCCACCCTTAATTTTGACTATTTCAGGTTAACTACATGAATTCTTTTTTGCCATTTCACTCTATCTAAGGTTAAATATTATGTATGCATACCTATGTTGTTCTATCTGGCTTTCCACGTAACCTGAATTCTTGCAAATGCATTGATATATAGTTCTAGCATCTGTTGTTATTCCACTGATCTGTCTACATTTATTTTGTAATTTTATCCACACTTATTCTATAGGCATTATGAACTTATCAGAAAAATCAGTTTTATATTGTATGCATCCTTCTCGTTAGTTTTTTACTTGCCCTAAGTTTGAATAATGCACTGCGTTATGTCACTAGAGCAAGTCTCCTGTTAGCTGCCCCATTTTCTTGCGAAGGTTGTAGAATCAAGTTTGTTGTCTCCCTATGAATATTTTTTAATGCATAATGGGAAAATTTTCTGTTTATTTTGTTGCTCAATAATTAAAATTTGAGTGTCCAAACAGGGCTAGATGTCCTTGCTATTGCGAAACGGGGAGGATCTAAAACTGATGGTGCATTTAAGGTACCAAGAGAAAAAGTTGCTTCTGTTGTGGCATCTATGGATGAAGAGGAGAGTTTTGCATCCTCTGGAGTAGAAGAAACAGAAAATAATGCTATTAATGGTGCACGTAGTCATACTAGTAGGCGATATCGTGAAATGGCTACTAGTGAGTCATCTCTTGCAGGTATCTTTCTGGTTTTATGTTGTGATGGCCAATGAATTGTTATTAGTGATTCTAAATTGAAGAGTTTTATATTTTACTGAAATATCTTATATATAGATAAACAATTAGTGATCATTGGATTTTGATGGATTTTGTTCAATTAATTGCTTGAGTATTTGTAGTTCCCATATGCCATTGCAATTTTGATTGTTTTAAAGCAATTTAAATTGTTTTAAAGACCAAGGAGTTAGGAGAAATTACCTATGAAGTCATTTGATTATGATCTGGACAAAGTTCCTTCCTCCCCTGATAATTTACAATATGTTATAATGAAAAGATAAATTTGGTTGTTTTATAGTACAAATTTAATTTTTTTCTCTGTTCTAAAGGTTTGGAAATTTGGTTGGTTTATTATAAATAAAAATTTGCATCAAAATTTTTAGGGTTAGATATGTATATGCAAAGGATACTAGTAGTTGTATATATCATACATATTTGAGAATTGCAAGCTCTTTGAACCTTTGACGTAGGAATTTCCAATAATCATTCCAACAATGGTATGAACAGGCCACTAAGTTTGTGTATAAACAATGTTCTTCTAACACGCTATTAGTAAAGAGCTTATTTCTCACTCTTGATATACAGTCATATAATAAGCTTTAGAATTCTAATATTCAACTGCTAAGCGAATTTTGTCAAGTTTTCCACCATCACCCTCCAAAAATCAAATCTGCCTTAAGTTGCTAGAGTACGCTTAACCTTTGGATTTGAAATCACCACGTATATACTTGATTTTGGCCATAATTCACAGGACTGTATTCTTAGAGGCAAAAGGGTTAAGGATTTACCCGGTGTGAGCCATCACACTGTACGAGGAACCCTAGATGTTTTGGAGTAAAGGGTTGTCAAAAAGGGCGTTCTTGTGCATTGTAGATTCTTATCCAAAACTTGTATCATTTGATGATGCCAATGAATTGCAAGAAACATGTGAGTGTATGGCTAACCCAATAACGAGAGCTTTGTAAGGGGATTGGTGCGGGCTACCATGAGGCAAACGATCTTCTTTCTAAAGAGATTTGATTTAGAACTATTATATGTCCTTGTTCTGATATGGAAGTAATCTATGTGGTTTTCCTTGACTTTGTTCGTGTTAGCAAATAATTTGAAATGCCTCAACCTTTTTAGAACAGGTGCAAGTCAAATAGGTTTGAAGCATTTTTTCACAATATGTTGGAAACCCAAGGATTCAAACTTGTGGATTTGTGAAATACAGGATTTCGAATCCTAGCAGGAAAAGGACGGAAATGGATACTCAATTCAAAGTGAGTGAACATATTCCATACTCAATCTCATAGATACGTATAGAGTTCTGTGGAAAGCCGTATTCAGTCAAAGTCAATAGACAAGTAGGCCCAACCCATTGAATATAAATAAATCTCACCCAACCCATCACAAAGAAAGAAAATCCATAAGCTAGCCCTATGGTAGACCATAGACAAGATAAAAGTCCTAAAGTAATCCCAAACTAATTAAAGCTCAAATAAATTAAAATGGAACCATAGACTTAAATAACTAAATGAGGATCCTTCCAGTACTATAACTTCAATGAACCAACCCATAAGTCTTCTTTTGGAGCCCAATTTTGTCTGCTTTTTGCATCCAAAAATTGTTTAATATTGATTTG
Organism: Hamamelis virginiana; assembly: GCA_017140935.1. Lineage (NCBI taxonomy): Eukaryota > Viridiplantae > Streptophyta > Magnoliopsida > Saxifragales > Hamamelidaceae > Hamamelis > Hamamelis virginiana. The sequence continues at coordinate 27,989 of JAESVK010081464.1, read as the reverse complement.
ACCAATATGGTTGCCTTTGAGAGGTCACACTTTTAGTATCGGGGGGTAAATATTCAATGGCTGTTTTTCGGTAAAGTCTTCAAATCCTTTTTGCTCATGAGGGAGGAGTTTTTTGTCGATGAAGGTATGGTTGTCTTTGGCTCTTGCCAAAATAGCATTCTTAATTGGGACGAGGATATGTGATAATATGTTTGACGATTGATAACCTAATTAGAAGGAATTTCATCTTACCCAATCGGTGTGAGATGTGTAAAGAAGTGGCTGAGTTTGTTGATGACCTTTTTCTTTTAAATTGTAAAGTTGTGCGGGGGTTGTGGTGTGTTTGTTTTGGCTTATTCAAGATTCATTGGGCTATTTCGCTATCGGTTCATTAATTGGTAGAAAGGTGCATGCACTTTTCTGGATCACATGGAAAGAAAGATAATTTTTTGAGGGGGTTAAGCGGTGTTCTGATACTCTGCATTGTTCCCTACCTAGTATTCTTTTTGCTTTGAAAAAAACAGGGTTATCTGGTCACCAGGAGCTGTTTTTCATAATTTATATATATATAATCTTTGTTTTAGTGTAGCTTTCTCTTTTCGGTATACATTATGTATACATGGGTCCTTGACGGGGTTTTTTTTTTTTTTTTTCTCCATCCTTATTTTTGTTCTCTTTAGTTTTCTATCCTCTATTCATTGCTATGCTAGGTTACACAGACTGTTCACTTCACCTCGAAGTACCCGCATCCGATCCTTGGACAAGGATAAGGTTACTCTTGCCGGATACTTCAAAATAGTGGAAAATCTTCAGAAAATAGACGAATCCGACACTTGGACCTGTACCCACACCCAACACTTGTATCTGAGTCCGTGTAACATAGTCGCTATGGAATCTTTAGTTTGAGGGTTGGGTGGGACCTTTTATTTATATTTTTAATTATGTTTTTTGGTCTATTGGGTGTGTGCTAGGGTGGGCCCTGCCCTGGGGTTTTTGGGGTGTGGGGGGGGGGGGGTGGGTTGGGTTTTTACGATTTGCTGCTTTGTGTCTTCTATAAATAACCTAAGTTTGTGCAATGCAGTAGGATAAATAGGATAACAAATCTATAAGCTATGAAGATACTTTCTGATTACGTAAAATGTCGCTGTCCTTGCAAACACAGGTTTAAAATGATCAAAAGTTCTCTTTAATATATGGATCACTCCAAATCCATGTATTCTATAATTTTTCGATGTCATCACCATATGGATTGTAGGAAGCTAAGAGAGTAAGAGTAAACTACAAATAGCACCAGCTTTGATGCATACTTATGCCTTTGTTGCTGTTTTTTCTTGGATTCATTATACATGTGTAAAAAGTTTGTTGTTTAATTTATCTCCCTAATAAATTTTGTGACTTGTGTATTGCAGAAAGTAACCTGACTCAAGAAGGACAAGTTAGTGATAGATTTGGGACTCATAGCTCAAATGAACACACACGTTCTGAAGTAGGTTTATATTCTTTTGTTCCGTTATCGTTGTTATCATTAGTGTTTTCTCAATAAGCCAGCAGGTGATAAAGGTGTTTCCACTTATTGCTTAATTGAGCATACGTTTTCTGAAGTAGTGTCTTTATTAAAGCAGTTAGTCTGTGGGAAATGTGGTCCAAGTTCCCTCAAATATCTCTAGTAGAGACTCAAGTTTTTTACGATGGTTGATATGAAAATGGACTGGTAACCTGAAGACAATATTAAATTACGTGTTTGGAAAAGGTTAAAGAATATTTAAAATACCATTTTAATAATGAATAACCTAAAGCAGAAGCCATTTAGCCAAGAACCATTGATTGTATGTGTGTCTGTTTACCATGCAATAGAATACCTTAAGAGGCAACTCAAAAGAAAAAAATATAACGGAGCTTCTCATGTAACCTGGCATGCACAGATTCATGGTGTGAGATAATTTATGTCTAGGAAAAAGTGACAAGAATTTATTATAATCATCAATATGAAGAAATGTCTTGACATTGTAGACATGAGTGTTTCATCCTTTCTTCCCTCCCCCATCCCCCAGACAAACAGACGCACACACCAAAGAAGAAGAAGAAGAAGAGATTGTAAATGAAAATTTAGCTAAAATACATTGAGGGCATAGGTCAAGGAGTTGGATTGGAGAGGCATTTTATTTTCGTCAGTCTTATAACTCTTTGATTCTTCAACTGTTGTGCTTGCTTTACCATGTGGGTCTTTTTTGTTTTATTGTTTATGTGTATGAGGTCCATAGTGGTTGAAATGTATATTTTGTATATGGCTATTACTTGAAGTTGTATATATCATTGATATATGCTGACATTTGCTTTTCAATTAAAGATTCCAGCTTCGTCTTCTGGAAGTTCCCGGAGTGCTTGGTCTAGAAGTCCTAGATATGACAGGGACGACCGTGGTCGTGAGAGAAGGGATTTCAAGGATGACTCTAGAAGCGAAAGCAGGAGGGCGAGACAGAGATACAGTAGTGATAGTAAGGAGCAAAATCATGGAGGGGAAGCACATGGTCGATATGAGAAACAATATGGTGCAGAATATGGAAGAAAACGAAGTAGATATGAAAGTTCTGGGAGGACACCTCGTAAGTATTGCATTTTGTCATTTAGGACATGTTTGGTTTCATTTAGTAAAGTGGTCTTCTGTCTCTTTTTTTCCAGCTACTAAATAATGTGGAGCACATCACATGTTAGAAATATCTTCTGGATACTTTTTATAGTGTATTTTCTGTTATGTCATGAACTGTTCCTCATATTTTCATTCCCATTTTTTTTTAGAATAAAATCATGGAAAATGATATTTTCTAAAATTTTGGTATTTTCAGTCCTAAAATTTTGAGAAACTTATTTTTTGGAAATATAAACATACAGGCCTTTAACATCCTTGTATCTTTATTTTTGTTTAACTGGTACATAATAGAATGCTTTGTATTTTGTTACATTCATAATTATCTTTAAAAATCACATGATTTCATACATTCTTGTAATTAAAATGTGCAAATCTTGCAGGTAGATCTGACTGGGATGATGGGCGATGGGAATGGGAAGATACACCACGGCGGGATGGTCACTCTAATAGCAATAGGCGCCATCAAGCTTCACCATCCCCAATGTTAGTTGGGGCCTCACCTGATGCTCGACTCGTTTCCCCATGGTTGGGTGGTCAGACACCTCATTCTACTGGTATGTTGAGAATGTGAAATCTCTCTTCTAAACTGGCTATACTTATTTATTTAATTTTGGGCACATAACTTTGACTCACTTTGAACTTCGTACAGGTTCTGCTTCTTCTCCCTGGGACCACATCTCTCCATCTCCAGTCCCAATACGTGCTTCTGGATCCACAGTTCATTCTTCAAGTTTTAGATATGGTGGAAGGTCCCATCAACTATCTTTCTCTGTAGAAAAGTCACAACCAATTGAGGTATTTTATGCCTCTTCTTTCTGTTCTTTGTTTTCTTATTTTAATTTTTTGGAAAAGACATTATCCTTCTTTACACATTGAATGTTAATGTTGATTTTCCATTTCACATTCTATTATTTTTACCTATTAGCTTTGTCAATGTAAATTTCATGTCCTTATCCTTCTATTTGGTTCTATATTTGTAGGATGGAGAAGCTGATGGTAGCTATACAACTAAAGAACAAAATCAAGAGATTACTGAAAGTATGCGTTTAGAGATGGAATACAATTCTGATCGTGCATGGTAATATATCCAATGTTATTGTCCAAGTTTGCTAATATTAGTGCAAGTTGTTCTTTGTTGATGGACCAATAATTGTTATTATCAATATGATGGTCCCTTTTAAGGATGACCAAATTTAGTTGCTAATTTTTGGGAAAGATAATAGTCTAGAAAACTTAAGTCATTTGATTACCTTAATGTGTGTAACCTCATTTGATTACCTTGATGTGGTCAATTAGCATTTTATACATTCACTCATTCAGTTTTTGTGATCCTTTCATTAGCATGAATGGATGCAGAATTATTTTGACAACTACTGTTCTACCACTACCCTTAGTTATTAGCTATTCCAAGACTTTGTTCTTTGTGGTGGTCATTAATGCTTTATTGGTGTATGATTTTGGTGTGGATTTCATACCATCGAATTTATATAGTTATAATCTCATTATCCACCTATTTGACCCTTATGATTATCATTATATAGGTATGATAGAGAAGAAGGCAACACAATGTTTGATGCGGATAGCTCATCATTCTTTCTTGGGGATGAGGCTTCTTTCCAGAAGAAAGAGGCGGAGTTGGCCAAAAAACTGGTACGTGTGGTGACTAGCAAGTTTTTTCGTTTTGGCTTGATGTTTACACCTTTTACTTATATTTGGCGCAAAAGTGTCACATATTGCTATTATTTGTAATGATGACCTGGTGGGTGCATACTCTGCTGCTGCTCATCTGGGTAAATTGTTGTCATAATGTCAAACTACAATGCTGTTTTGACATGGAATTATTGGTTTTTATTTATTTTTATTTATTCTTATTTTTTCAACATCAAAGGCCTGAACATATCTTCGTAAATTTTTAAATATATTTGTAATATATTGCGATACAGCAAGTACTCATACAGTCATGTTCTGGGGTTTCTATCAAAAGTCAAAACCCATTACATGATCACATTGTTGTGATTAAAAGATAATACATGAAGTGAAGTTTAGAAACTTTCTTGCCTGTGCTCACTACTCAGTTTATTTGCTTTAAACTTCCATGAAGTGACACCACTTTATAGTTGATTGATTTTTGATAATGGTGAACTGTTGTTTGAAATATGAGTCAAGCAAAGTGACTATACCACCCATACCTGTAGTGGTTGTTTCTGTTGCATCTGTGTAACTTGGTTTGATGTTGAGATCTTAGAATAGCAGCAGTGTAGGGTACCTTCTACACCTAATTATCTAAGTCAGATATTAGAGTTAAAAGCAGGAGCTAGTTTTTGCTATGGTCTGGTTATTTATGGGAGATTTGGTATGCATGCATTGGACTTGGAGGGACCTTTCTATCCAAGGGAAAGTTCATACATGGAATATGCCATCAGATATAATGGTAGAGTCTCTTGGATGTCATTCCAAAGGCTTGGGTTCAAGTCTCCTTGGGATCTGGAACATCGTCTTCACCTTGTGGGGGTGGGATTGGGATGTATAGAGTTTGAGTTGGGTATAAAGTAATTCCATTGTAACAAAAAGGAGAGTATATATGTGGTCAGCTTTAAGCATTAAGAAATGCATGTAGCAAATTATACAACAGTAATGCTAGAGGGACCAAATCTTAGACTGAAAATTTTAAATTATTTGACGTGGCAGCATGATGGAACCTCTGTATTCATGCATTAAAGTAATACTACAAGGACCAAATATTAGATCAAATTTTTTAAACCATTTGACGTGGCAGCATGATAGAAGTAGGGTTTCTGTTGGATTGCCATGCCTGATGGTTTAAAAAATTGAGTCTAAAATTTGGTCCGTTTAGTAGTTTTCATTATACGAGTCTTATTTGAAGTTGCACCATACTAGGGAAGGGATAATTGGTTTCTATTGAGGATAAATGTTGGTTTTGGTTTAAAGAGTTGAAGGTGTTCGGTGTCCAATCCCGTGTAAGTTGTCCAAGAGAACTCAAACTTGATTGATGCTTTTTTCCATTGGAAAATACTGCCAGGCACAGATGCCTGTCTTATTTCTACCCTTAATAGACTAAACTTGAACTACAATGTCCTTACAGAGTTTGAAATTGTTCTTATCTTGAAATTTATATTGAGACACCCCTTACAAAATGTCTTAAAATTATCAGAAGTGTTCTTTGTTCTTGTATGACACTGGCCCTTAGAATGAAGAGGGCCACTGTAGACTTGAATATTTTGTTGTAGGATACATACATATTTTATTGAGGTGGTTTACTTGAAACTTGAAACTGAATAAAGGAGAGAAATCCTTCTATCATGTGACTGCCTCACACTGGCACCAGTCTAATGGGTGTGGGTGTTCATGAACATCACTTGCAATATATGTGTGTGTGTTGTCTTATTGAAAGATGTTGAACTTTAGTCTCTTAAAAATTATAAACTATTTATTGGATCACTGTGGATTTTTCTTCGTCAAAGTATGCTTCCCTTCACATTCTTGTTTCTCTCTTCAACAAATTGTGGCATCTGTATTACAGGTTCGAAGGGATGGAACAAAGATGACACTTGCTCAGAGCAAAAAGTTGTCGCAGCTCACTGCTGATAATGCTCAGTGGGAAGACCGTCAGCTTTTGAGATCAGGAGCTGTTAGAGGTACTGAGGTGCAGACTGAGTTTGATGATGAGGAAGAACGGAAGGTTATTCTTCTTGTACACGGTAATAAGACTATATGATAAGCCTTCTCATTTCACTGATGGAAATATGATGTGATTTACCGTGCCTGCGCTGATGACCTGCTATTTTCTTTACTAAAATTTTTAATTATCTTTACTTGTAACAGATACAAAACCTCCTTTTCTCGATGGGAGGGTTGTTTTTACTAAGCAAGCAGAACCAATAATGCCAATAAAAGATCCCACATCAGATATGGCCATAATATCGCGCAAAGGATCTGTTCTAGTTAGGGAAATTCATGAAAAACAAAGTATGAATAAATCACGCCAACGATTTTGGGAGCTTGCGGGCTCAAAACTTGGTGATATCCTTGGTGTTGAGAAGACGGCTGAACAGGTATGGAAGTTTAAATTTTTTGTTGTTGCCTTTTTCTGATAAAATGGTATATGAGGTCTGAAACTCTTTGTTCTATTTTCAAATGCTAGATTGATGCAGATACTGCTGTAGTAGGTGAAGAGGGTGAAGTTGATTTCAAGGAAGATTCAAAGTTTTCACAGCATTTGAAGAAGGGGGAAGCTGTGAGTGATTTTGCGAAGTCAAAGACCCTAGCACAGCAACGACAGTATCTGCCCATATATTCTGTTCGAGATGAGTTATTGCAGGTTTGACATCTCTCCTTTGGTATATGTTAGTTTACTTCTTGTTTGGACGATTTCTTGCTAACCAAATTGTTGTTGCATGTTGTAATTGGTCCCGTCTAAGACGCCTGTTTCTAAAATTGATGGATTTGATGACCACAATCATTTGTTCTGCAATTTGTGAATAGTCAAAGGAGTTTTGATTGTAGGTTCTGATATTTTTGGCTGTTTTGGGGTGGGGGTTGGTTTTGTCCTGTCTTTTAGGAATTTTTTTAATTTTGCAGTGGTTGCTTGATGTTTCTGTCTTCACATCCTTTACAATAGCTATATTATATATCTCCTTGGACCATTCTACAAAAAATTTAAGTGATTTTGGATTTGTTTTTTGCCCATGCTTCTAGTACTTGGGATTCAATCATGAAGTGACTGCAGTACTCATAATTCATTGAATTTTATTTCATTGCCATTTGGCTACACCTTTGAACAGTTTAAACCTCTCTTGGTTGTGTTTTTCTAATTCTGTTTTAAATTCCATGGGATAGGTGATTCGTGAAAATCAGGTTATTGTCGTCGTTGGAGAAACTGGTTCAGGAAAGACAACTCAACTGACACAGGTTCATTTGTACTAAACAATATTATCAGCAAAAAAATTATCCTTTTAGATTTTTAAATGGTAGAGTTATGAGAGCCTCATCAATTGGAAGCTAATCTATGGATTTTGTTGACAGTATCTGCATGAAGATGGCTACACTACAAATGGTATAGTGGGTTGCACCCAACCAAGGCGTGTGGCAGCCATGAGTGTTGCCAAAAGAGTTAGTGAAGAGATGGAAACTGAGCTGGGCGATAAAGTTGGCTACGCCATTCGTTTTGAGGATGTGACTGGGCCAAACACCATAATCAAGGTAAGTAGTTTTGTTTTTCTGTGAAAGCAAATTTGCTGGAAGTCTTTCTACGCCTTCTGGAAGGCATTTCAGATTTAAGATGGATTTGTTATTACTATATTAGCTGATCCTTCAAGACTTTTATTGTTGTCCCAAAGGACGACCCTAGAGGAGGGGTGAATAGGGTTTAGTGCAAACTATCACCAAAAATGTGGAATTTAAAACTAGATTAAGAATTTGAAACAACTATGCAATTTATCAAAGATTGATCACATGTATGGAAAAGTAAATTGCAAGAGTTTAAGGGTTAGAGAAATCAAACATGATGATTTTAACGTGGTTCGGCACGAAGCCTACGTCCACAACTTAAGCACCAAGCTCAAGGATTCCCCAATACACTATAACGATCCCTTTGACTGGTAGAGATCAAACCTTACACCAATGATCTTTTTAGCATGCTGATATCCTCACCTCTCCAACTAAGCTTGAATTTGACTAACCAATTCCAAGCTTTACAAGGGTACCAAACCCTAGCGTATATGCGTACAAAGAGTATATGCGTACAAATAAAACTCACACTAAGATCTCTCAAAGATTAAAGCTAATTGGCTCAAGAGAGAATGTTGTTTTTTTGGCTATTTCACACAAAATAGATGTATACTAAGTTGTAGAGTGTTTGTGTATGATCATTAACACATTCAAGACCCAAAGAATGAGTATTTATAAGCCTAGGGTCAAATATGGCTGTTGGGAGACAAAAACTAGCCGTTATGCATTTTTCAGCACTTCACCGTTAGAACGGTCTGAGGCCCTATTCAAACGGACTAGCCGTTACAACTAAATCCCAAAACATAGCTGCTGTCCTGTTCAAACAGTGACTACGCCTGTTCACAACGGCTTCCTTCAAATGGTTCCGTTTAAACAGCCAAGACAACCCGTTCAAACGGCCAAGACAGTTTTTACCTATTTTTCAAGATAAAACAAGTTTGATCAAAACTAAGGCAAAAAATGGTTTGAACCAACCACCAAGGCATCTTAGGGACTTAACATAGAGTGTGTCAAAGATGTCCTAAAGTCCATCTAGGTCAAGATTAAGAGCCAAGAGAGTTTAACCTATATAGAGAGATTTATACAATAAAGCCTAACACTCTCACACACGAATTATTACAAAGTCCTCACAAATGAGTCTTCAATTATTGTGCTTGGCTTCATCTATGAACATCCACAATGCCAATGCTCTCTGCTCCATACTCCTTAGTGAATATGCAACTAATCCAATTGAGCTAAGCTTTAATGATCTTTCCAATACATGCTTTGAACTTGGCTTTGCTTGAAATGCATCATCGTCATCTTGGTTCCTAACTTGCACATATACACTCAAATGCAAATCATTAGAAACACAAGACAATGTTTGCTATCATCAAAACCATACAACAAGGTTGGATTGAAGCCACAAAGCTAACAATCTATTCCTTTTTGGTGATGACAAACATTATGAATAATATGCAAAGCAAGGTGTCAATAAATAAAGCTTATGCATATATGATGCAAAACATATTTATGATACTCATATGATCATATAAAATATGCATCACTAAACAAGCATATTAGCCAACAATACGAACGTTTGTTATCATCAAAACTTTGACCTCCATGGTCATGATGGAAGCCATAAGGCTAACATTTATCTTTCCTGAAGCACAAATTTTCTGCGTGCCGGGATTCTTATATAACTGATCATGAATAATCATCGTGATATTACTATGTTTGTGTGAGCTTTTGGACACTTGTTCACATGTTTCTTCATTTGCACTCCCTTGAGGATTGTACTGATTCTGCATGGGAATGTTATTTGCTAAATCTTTGCATTTTCAATGTTACAGTACATGACTGATGGAGTACTTCTGCGTGAAACATTGAAAGATTCTGATCTTGACAAGTATCGGTAGGAACTCTATTTTCCAGTTCTTAATTGTAGAAGTTTTAATGTTTTATACATCTATTTTGCCTCAGGTGTTTCTGTTTAAATTCACAATGAAAACAAAGTCAATTACTCTCAAGGTTTTTATTTTTGCAGTGTCATTGTAATGGATGAAGCACATGAGAGATCGCTAAGCACTGATGTGCTCTTTGGGATACTGAAAAAAGTGGTTGCTCAGCGTCGTGATATGAAGCTCATCGTGACATCTGCTACTTTAAATGCACAAAAATTTTCAGACTTCTTTGGAAGGTAAATTATTAAAAAGTATCATTTTTTACCATAATCCCCTGCAGCCATGTTTTTAAAAATGTATTTTTTCTGATATTGTTGCAGTGTACCAATTTTCCACATCCCTGGGAGAACTTTTCCAGTGAATATTTTGTACAGTAAAACTCCGTGTGAAGATTATGTTGAAGCTGCAGTAAAGCAGGCAATGACCGTCCACATCACCAGCCCTCCTGGTGACATCCTCATCTTCATGACTGGCCAAGATGAGATTGAGGCAACCTGTTATGCCCTGGCAGAGCGCATGGAACAGCTCATTTCCACCACCAAGAAAGGGGTTCCTAAACTCTCAATACTACCCATATACTCCCAGCTGCCTGCTGACTTGCAAGCTAAAATATTTCAGAAAGCTGAAGATGGGGCCCGCAAATGCATTGTTGCTACCAACATTGCTGAGACATCTTTGACTGTGGATGGAATTTTATATGTCATAGACACGGGCTATGGTAAAATGAAAGTATACAACCCCAGGATGGGCATGGATGCTCTCCAAGTTTTCCCCGCTAGCCGTGCTGCTGCTGACCAGCGTGCTGGGCGTGCTGGTAGAACTGGGCCTGGCACATGTTATCGGCTTTATACAGAGAATGCATACCTAAATGAAATGCTGCCTAGTCCCGTGCCAGAGATCCAAAGGACCAATCTTGGCAATGTGGTTTTGCTGCTCAAGTCTCTTAAAATTGAGAACTTGCTGGATTTTGATTTCATGGACCCACCTCCACAGGATAACATACTTAATTCCATGTACCAGTTATGGGTTTTGGGTGCCCTTAACAATGTCGGGAGCCTAACCGATCTGGGCTGGAAAATGGTGGAGTTCCCGTTGGACCCACCGCTTGCTAAGATGCTGTTGATTGGTGAGCAGCTTGAATGCATAAATGAGGTTTTGACAATTGTGTCAATGCTTTCGGTGCCATCAGTGTTCTTCCGGCCTAAAGATAGGGCAGAGGAGAGTGATGCAGCAAGGGAAAAATTCTTTGTGCCTGAATCCGACCACTTAACACTGCTTAATGTTTACCAGCAATGGAAAGCTAACCAGTACCGGGGAGACTGGTGTAACGATCATTTTTTGCATGTAAAGGGGTTACGAAAGGCTAGAGAGGTGAGATCCCAGCTACTGGATATTCTCAAGACACTGAAAATTCCTCTAACATCTTGTGGGCCTGATTGGGACATTGTGAGGAAAGCCATCTGTTCAGCATATTTCCACAATGCAGCGAGATTGAAAGGGGTCGGGGAGTACGTTAACTGCAGGAATGGGATGCCATGCCACTTGCATCCAAGCAGTGCTTTGTATGGTTTGGGTTACACTCCAGATTATGTGGTTTATCATGAGTTGATTTTGACGACGAAGGAGTACATGCAGTGTGCAACTTCTGTGGAGCCTCAGTGGTTGGCAGAGTTAGGACCCATGTTTTTTTCGGTCAAGGACTCGGATACATCGATGTTGGAGCATAAGAAGAGACAGAAGGAAGAGAAAACAGCTATGGAGGAGGAGATGGAGAATTTGAGGAAGGTGCAAACGGAGGCAGAGAGAAAAAACAAGGAGAAAGAGAGGGAGAAGAGGTTAAAGCAGCAGCAACAAATCTCAATGCCGGGGTTGCAGCGGGGCTCTTCAACTTATCTGAGACCAAAGAAGCTTGGTTTGTAAATGTAAATTTTGTAAATGTAAATTATGTTGTATTAAATAGTTGAATTTATTCTTTGATAAGAAAATATATTTCTTTCCTTTTACTTGTGACAGAAACTGTTAATTCCTACATGGGTATATACAATACAAAGGCAATAACATGCCATAATGTGCTTCATTTTTATTATTATTTTATTTTCTGAAGATTTGAGATTCATTATGCTTCGTAATACATTCATTAATACTTGTTTAGAAGGTTGGAGAATTGTTGCAGTTTTCTTTGTGTTAGGATGTGGAATTTTAAAAAAACTTGGAATTTCAAAATGATGGGATTTCAACTTTCAGAATTTGTAGATGATGATGGGATTGCAAATTCTTTGTTTGGATGAAATTTTTTGAAAGTTAAGGAATTGATAAATGGAATTTTGGAATTTCATTTTTATTATTTGGATTGAAATTTTTTAAGATGGAATTTCAAATTTGATTTAACAATTCTCCATATTCTTCCACAATTTTTAAATTTGAATACTTCTATATAGAATTGAATATAGTATATGGTTGAAATTTTAGTACTCATGATTGCACAAAGTAAGGTGATTACTGTGGAAACATTTCATTTTTTAGGGCAACATCAATATGAACCCCATGAGTATTTCCAACTATTTGGACAATATAAGCATTTAACCAAACATGCATTCATTGTGAACATTTCTTTCAATATAAATTCTAAAAGAAAAGCAAAATCTTTAACATGCATATAATGGTAGTTACAACGGGTGGCAATGTACACTCGTTTGAGATATACGGTATGTATACATGTGAACCAGCTTTCCGTCTCGGGCGTGTTTTTTTGCTGTGTCCACGTCATCATTGCGCATGATTTGAGATTTTAGAAAACGAAAACAAAGGAGTCGCCACCTTATTTTTAAGGAATAAGGAAACCATAAAAAATATTTTATTTTCAATAAAACAAAAAAAACTCCATTTAATGAAAAGACAATCTGCGAACCAAAGATGGATCCGGGGGCTAGGTTACGACGTGAGAAGGTTCCAAGTTCTTACTTGTAGGCACCCACCTCGCCCTAATTAAAGGACTTCTAATTTATCTGGGCTATTTAAAATCCTAATGCAAACAATCCTAAATAATCTAATCAACCAATAAAAATAGTGATATAAATGCAACAATTTGTATTAATAATAATAAAAAATAATATACAAACAAACCCTAAAAAACCTAGGACACTCCATTAGCATCCTAGGGCGGACTTGAGCTCTATTAGCGCCTACGTAACCTATTAGTGTTACCTAACAAGTGTCAAAGTCCATGTAATTCGACTACCCTAGGACTCTCCTATTGTAATGAACTACATCATCTAAAAGTATTCAACTTTATCCAAGACTCTATCTTCGAGAGTTTTCATCCATTTGAAATTCTTTTGCAAAACAGTTTAATAATTAAAAGACTTTCAATGCGATGAGAATTTCATTTAAAAGATAAAACTTATCTTTTAGAAGCAAACCTCAATTAAACTTCTTTTTCAAATCAATCATCATCCATGGAATTTCATTCCAAAACCATTTCTCTTTCAAAGAAATCATTTTCAACACAAATTCTTTTAAAAGACTCCAATTTCATGGGGAAATCGTTTAATAAACCAATTAATTTCAATAAAAATAATTTAAAAACCTCTCTCAAAGGTAGACTCCTAAACTCATCAAAACACTTGAATTTGAATACAATTCTTACAACAAAGGAAAGTCCTAGGGAAGGTCAAGTGACCTTCCTAATCCTAGGGTATCTAACTAACCTTAAGTTAGTCCAAAGACCTAAAACACTAATGCAATGCATGCTGGAATTTAAACAAAATAAGTAAGGATGCATGAAATTAATTATAACAATGCATGAAAAATGCTCCTAAATGCATACTAATTCAATTATGTGAACCTAAGCATGTTTCTGAGTTGAATTTGACCCTAAAAATGATTTTTAGAAGTCATTTAAAGGCATAAACAAATCTGGACAAATTCGAATGCAAACTTTAAACCACTCTAAAAACCTAAAAAAAATAATGAAAATCATAACAATGACCTAGCATGCATCCTACATGAATATACTATAAGACAATATTAATAAATAAGCATAAATGTGGCCTAAAAATGATAATTAAGCTACTCAAAAGTGTGTATTCAAATTTGGACAGATTTGAATATCTATTTTGAAGTGCTTAAAAAGCATGTTTATGTGACATGAATAACCACACAAAACACCTAATATGCATACTAACATGATATATGAATTCAATCTACAAGATGCACATGAAATCATGGCTTAAAAATGCTATTTAAGCCTTATTAAAGTCGATGTTCAAATCTGGACAGATTTGAACCTTTACTTTGTGGGGCTTAATTAGCATGATTAATCCACTCAAAATAATAAATAAAAATCCTAGCATATAAACTAACATGCTCGACTAAATTACTATGCAAAACAACATCAAAACTACACTAAGACGTGCTTAAACAATTAATCCAAACACAAGGGGAGGATCTTACCTTCGCACGCTCCCTCGTACACAGTTCATATATTCAAATCATTAAGTCCATGTCAAGTGCTTAAATAATCATAAAAGCATAAAAAGAATGACTCAAAACACAATACATATCAAAAAGTATGCCTTAAAACACTTACATAATTATTAATATCATATGATCATCAAATGATCACCACACAATCTCAACAATATGCGAATATATTAATACTTACTCTAAGCATGTTCACACACATAAAATCATAACAAACAACTTACTTAATCAAACTAATATACTCCTAAACATGCAAATATGCTACTGTCCTATATTAAAAAACACATATATATCCTATTCTAATATGCAAATATATTAAATAAATAACAACTATTCAAACACAATCTAATACTACTCTATCATACATAAACAAACAAGAAACTATTCTAACATACATAGTAAACACATAAGGATGGAAGCTAGTTCATCTCATATGAAGATGAACTAAACTTTCACCATAGCATAGAAGAGAAGAGTTACATGAAAATGAAGGAAATGAAACAAGGATAGAACACTTATCCTTCTTCCTCCTCCTTGACTGCCCTCCTCCAAGCTTCAAGCTCTTGAGCCTCTCTTTCTCTTCTTAAGCTTTGGTTCTCTCTTGAATGATGAACCAAAAAGAAAAAACCTCCCCTAAAAGACTCTATCAAAGTGTATTAATAGAGCTAGGGTAAATAACCATTGAATGGTTGAGATTAATCCATCCAAAATCATCCTAAGGATAAGGATGAATCTCCTTAGAGTCCTCAGACTCAATTATGCTTGAGTTATTTCCAAAAAATCGAGCAAAGTCGGGTAAAATGGGTGAAAGAGTCCCAAAATTTGAAAACACAAAAAATCAAGACGACCATCCTGGTGGCCGTCCTAGCTTGGACGGTGATCGCTTCAGATGACAAGGGAGATTATTCCTTGTCAGTGATCAAGATTAATTATTTATAAAACCGCGTGACTGTTAATCTCAATTCGATTGTGACTAGTGAGCACGGGTGTCGAACCACTGGGAAATGCAGGTTTATATTGAAAGACTCTTTAGAATTAATTCAAGTGGAAAGAATAGTGTCAATTAAATTGGTTGGTGGGAAATGTTCCGATTGGGTCGAAGCGAAAACGCAGTAATTTAATAAATCTTAGTAAAAAATGCAATTAATTTGGTGGAATGAGCGGAACTTGGGTGAGAAGTCCATTGAATATCAATTATACAATTTATGTTTATAAAATCCTCACTATAGTAATTATGTATGGTGGTTCTTCCAACTACAAGAAGGAAGTCCCAAAAAGATTATGAATACAGGACCGGCAAGTTTATCCTGGAAAAGAATGGAATATCGCTATCCACCTTAAATGAGGAATAAAGCATGCTGGTTTGTATTCATACCAATAAAAACCATTGCATAATTATATAATTGCAATCACAGATGTACAATTATATGATATTATATTTGGCGATAGTGTGCGGTAAAACCTTCACAACTATGCAATCACATAATACAAATAGCGGGATGTTTATAAAATAGGATTGTATAACGAATCCAACTTCATCCTCACCCAAGCTTGGAGTATTAGCTACACATCAATGGAGGAGAATATCCTTTATCCATGACAAGCTTTAAGGGTTCACGGGATGGAAAAAGAAAATAAAAGCGGTAAGTAAATGACTGAAGAAATAAAGAAAAATTGCAGAAATAAATAAAGAAAATGGCGGAAATAAATAAAGAAAAGTGACTGAAGTAAATAAAGAAAATGGCTGAAATAAATAAAGAAAAGTGCTTAAATAAATAAAGAAAATGACAGGAAAAGTAAAGAACAATTCTCAAGTGAGAATTGAGCCATGCATAAAAAGGGAAAATAACAGAAACGTAAATTACTGAAAGTAAAGACTTAATAGTAAAGAACAATCCTCAAGTGAGAATTGAGCCAGGCATTGAAAGAAAAATTGCAGAATTGGAAATTGCTGAAAACGTAAACTACCGAATAAAATGCGAAAATAAACTGTAACTTGAATTAAAATAGCAGAGTAATGATTCAGAGCAAAAGTCATGAACCCTCGTAAAGTCGTCGTTACACTTCTATTTATAGAAGGAAAAGGTAAAAGACCAAAAGGCCCTCAAAATATCTCAAAATATCTACATTGCCCGCAGCCGCCTCTTGACTATCGATAGCGAAGGTGCGCTATCGATAGAGGCACTATCGATAGCGCATCTTGGCTATCGATAGTCAAGGTCAAACTTTGACTTTTCATGCAGAGACTCATCGTCTGCTCTTTCGTACTTCCCCCGGATGCTGCGGATCCTTCTGAATGCTCTTTTAATTCGAGATGATCTTCACGGCTTCATCGGTGACGACTTTAATTTATATAATCTGCACAGATTTCTTGAAACAGAGATTTAAACCCAATTGTACAGATATTTATACAAAACGCTATTTGTTAAACAATTATATATATAAGAGAACATAGTAATACCATAGTTGAATGGTATGATTGTGGTACAATCAGACGGTCACCATGTATGGCTTCCCCAAATTTCCCAAATTTCGAGGGATTTTGGTATTTTTGCTCTATCTTGCTCGTTTTCAGTCCAAATTGGATGATTCAAAAGCCAAAACGACTGTGCTTTGATCCTCTACATTTCTAGAAGGGTTTTGAGTCGAAAAATGCTTGACCATGGTCAAGGGTTTTGGTAAAAATCAAGCCAATTGATCCGGTTGTGCCAAAATAGGTCATATGACCATTCTCTGTTTTTGATTTTCGGGCAAAAATCAAAACACTCCTCTATTAGGCTCTAATACCATTTGTTATGCCACAGGGAAAGAAGGGAACACCAAAATAATAATCACACACACGAAACACACAAATATTTACGTGGTTCGGCAATTTGCCTACATCCACGGGAGTTGTTGCAACTTTCACTATGCCAAAAAAAAAAAAATACAAAGATTACATGAGGAGGAGAATTCTCTCTTTCTCTCTACTCAACTCACACTTTCTCTGCTGCACTCTTGCACTCACTACACAGACACACTTGCACTCTGTTGTACTCCACTTTCTCACAGCTGCACACGCACTCACTTGCACTGTACTTGTCACACCACACTTTGCACTGCCACACATCCCATTTTATAGCATGGGATGTGAAGGAAAAGTCAACAAACAACCCATCGGCAAGCCCACAAAAAAGCAGCCACCCAGTAGCCACCCTAAGGTTGTAGCTCGGCTGAAAATCTTCAGCCCATAACTTGTCTCCTGCCAAAGTCTTCATCCTTGGACTTTGGTGCCATCCTTGCAACGGTAAGTAGCTGTTGTTGACTTGGGTGAGTATTTGTCTCCACCCTCAACACAATTAATTAATTATATAATCAATTAGCTAAAGTTTGATACGCAAATTTGAATAAGA
>JAESVK010081464.1:0-10196 GCA_017140935.1 Hamamelis virginiana | reverse complement strand
ATTTTTGAGGAACAGTATCGATAAATCACTAATTGAGTTTTTTTTTTTTTTTTGAGTAACAGATCTGTTTCTGATTTTTTTTTCTTTTATTTCCTCTGTACTTTCTGTTGTGGCCGGTTTCGAGCGATTTGTTTGGTTGTCGAGAAAAATTTTGGAAAGAAAATGGAAAATGAATAAAAACAGTACTGAAAATGTAGAATAAAATAAAGAATTTTTTTTAAAAAACTTTTTTTAGGTGTAGTGAAATCGGATTCCGGCTTAGTGAAACTCAAGATTCCGGCGTAGTGACATGCATTTTCCGGCGTAATGAAATGCTGGAATTGAGTAGTGAAATGTAGTTTCCGGTGTAGTGAAACGCATTTTCGGCGAAGTGAAATGTTTTCCGGCATAGTGAAATGCGTTTTCCAACGTAGTAAAATGCATTTTCGGCACAGTGAAACGAGTTTTCAGCGTAGTGAAATCCGGTGTCCGACGTAGTGAAATGTGTTTTCCAGTGTAGTGAAATACGGGGTCCGGCATAGTAAAATTTGGGGTTGGGGATGGAGGTGACGTTGAAGGTTGTTGGGAAGGGGGGTATTTTTGTCCAATCCATGCCAAAAGGACTTTTGGCATAAAAGATTTTTGGGGAGGACTTTAAGCATGAAAAGTTTCTAAAATAGAACCTTTGTCCAATTTCCCCTACCTTTTAATAGCATTTTAATTTAATTTAGAATGCTTTAATTGAAATTAATAAAAGGAAAATCTACTCTCTTTCTCTTTTTTTTTTTTCAATACAATTTCTTGTTGCTTATCAAAAGAAAAAGAAAAAAGACAAATCTTCATTACACTAAAAAAGATAAAATTTTGTTCGCATCGAAAACTTTGTTGAATTATAGAAAGAAACAATTAAAGAGATTTTGGATAGTTAAAATGATGGAAAATTATCCAGAAGTCCCTAAAGATTGATTACTATACCAAAAGGTCCAATTCTTCACCATAAGATCCCTTAACGTTTAAGCTAAAGTCAACTAATTTTGGCCTCGTGGCAATTTTTCCCTTTCCTTAATTATTGCTTAGAATCTTATTTGGTTTCTTATATTAGGATGTATAACTAAAATGGATTAAATATAACATAATTTTAAATTTAAATTCGTTGGAAAATTTGTGTTTATTGCTATGTTATCAAATTTGGCCATGTTCGTAAACCACAAATACAAGTTGAACTTCTATTTTCGGGAAAAAGAAAATGAAAAAAGATCTTGAAAATGATCAACAAAAATAAAATCTTTAAAGTAAAAGAAGAATAAAAAATAAATAAATCAAATCTTTCTTCCAACTCTATTAGATTGCTTCAAAAAATCATACTAAACAATAATTTTAAATAGGGGAAAATACACTTTGCATCCCTGTACTAAGGGCCAAAAACACTTTGAACCCCTGTACTTTAAAAGTGAACACTTGGTCCCCTGCACTTTCAAAATTTGGCAGATTAATCCCTTCTGTTAGTTGGCCTTCTATATTTTTGATGGAATAATGGTCACATGCCATCACATGACTATATTTTGACCGTAAAAAGACTGAAATACCCTTGTTATTGACTAGCCTATGAAAGAAAACAATGGGAGAAGCGCAGCAGAAGTAGAAATAAAAAATTTTCCCAGTGATATTCATCCAAGAATCAAACTCAAATGATAAAACGAATCTAAACAATTAATCAAACATGAATTAAAAGCTTACTTGATGTTCATTTGATGGTTGTCATCGCAAAACCTCAAGCTCCAAAAGTATGGAAGCCTCCAATGAATTGTCCACACGAGCCTAAGACCTCTTGAATCCCTTGATCTCCACAACACCTTGAGAGAATGCAAGCTAGAGAGGGAGAGAGAGAGTGATTCGGCTATGAGAGAGAGGCACACATAGAGTGGCCGACCCTAGGCTAGTTCCCTCTTATTTATAATGCTCTTCATCTTTTAATGATGTTTGGTTACAAGTGCTAGCTTGACCAAACAACATATTAAATAGAAATATCCTAATTTAGTTTATCCTTAATCCCTTTAATTATTAACTTTTAATAACAAGGATTAAGCTTATATATAAATTAGAATATCCCCTCCCACAAATTCAAGAAGATCTCTTAAGCCCTTATGTGTGTGACCCATTGGGTTCACCCCAACCTAGTAGTGGCTCGGGTACATCGCATGTTTCCCAAAATAGAAACTTTCTATTTTTGGTTCGATTGGAACGATTCCAATTTTGCCCTCAATGATAACACTTATCATTAGGCCTTCACTAGTCATGAGTGACGTCTAGCAATGTGTCATGACTTGCCCTAGGTGTGGGTGAATATACCTGTATAAATGAACCCTTCGTGTAATAGATAATCCTTCACCAAACAATGTCACGATTAAGATATTTGGGTATGGATTCATGTCAAACCCTAACTTAAATCTGTGTTAGCTATTCACCAAAATATAAACTCAATAAAATAAACCCTTGAAAATACTTTTCTTTTGGTTACCTTTTGCTTTGGCCAAAGACTTCATTGAGTTATTATTTGTGAATGAACTGTGACATTCTCTCTTTGATATTAAGGGTGGTGATCCCCTATTGCATACTCACCTATCTTCATGTACAATTTACTAAAGCCAATAAGCATCGATTACATCCTCTTGATTAAGGGTGTACAAGATACTATCAAACTCTAGTAATTCATACATAAGATAACCAGTAGTGTCTCAGGTATGAGGATTACAAATGTGACTATACACATGAGCAGCTTTTGACATTCAAATACATCTCCATAAGCTGTACTCATATTGGTCACGTTCAGTGTACTTGTTCTCTAACAAGCACCCACATGTTTACTATAGTGTCTCTACATAGGTGGCTTGAGACTCACCATCCTCCCATTGGAGTTAGTATAACCTGTGCTAATCTTAATGGTTTATTATCGCCCAAATAAATAAACCTATGATTAGGAACATATCTAGAATATATGTTCTTGAGAATTATATGTCTCTCTATCTCAACACTTGAGATACAATTCTCTGTCATGCTATTCAAGGACATTATCATGAACAGTTATAAATAACATAAGTTTACATGATAATATAAAAGCCATTTTATAGATGAATAAGATTCATACAAGAATATAAATGAAATAAAGTTCCCTAAGTACAACCTACTAATTGGTTTTAGGGCACACTTCTAACAATCTCTCACTTGCACTAAACCTAGTTAGTAACATATCTCATACCCATCTTCTCAAGATGCTGCTCCAAGGTCTTCAGTGTAAGAGCCTTGGTAAGTGGGTCTGCAGTGTTATCCTCAGATGCTACTCTTTGCATTACAATATCTCATATTTCAATGATTTCATGTGGAAGCGCCGTTCTATGTGCTTAGATTTCTGATGAGACCTTGGTTCCTTGGCCTGAGCAATGGCTCCATTATTGTCACAATACAAAGGTATAGGTGACTCAATAGATGGAACCACTCCAAGTTCTGAGATGAACTTCTTGATCCAAACATCTTCCTTGGCAGCTTCAGAGGCGGCTACATACTCAGCTTCTGTAGTGGAATCTGCTGTAATTGGTTGCTTACAGCTTTTCCAACTAAACACCCCACCATTTATGGTGAAAAAATATCTTGAGGTTGACTTTTTATCATCAATGTCTGATTGAAAGTCTGAGTCAGTGAAACCATCAACTTTAAGCTCATCTCCTCCATAGACAAGAATTAAATCCTTAATCATTCTCAAGTACTTAAGGATACTCTTTACTGCCTTCGAGTGCAGATCACCGGGGTTAGACTGATATCTGCTGACAATGCTTACAGCATGACTGATATCAGGTCTAGTACATAGCATATCATACATGAGGCTCCCCACAGCAGATGCATAAGGGACCTTACTCATATGCTCTCTCTCTTGATTTGTCTTAGGAGACATATCCTTAGAGAGAGGAATTCCATGTCTAAAGGGAATTCCATGTCTAAAGGGAAGCAAACCCCTTTTGGAATTCTCCATACTTAACCTCTTCAGTACTTTATCTATGTACATGGATTGTGAGAGACCAAGCAACCTTTTAGATCTATCTCTATAGATCTTTATACCCAGTATATAGGTTGCTTCTCCCAAATCCTTCACGGAGAAGTTACTAGAAAGCCAAGATGAGTTCATTCCTGCATCATTCCCAATGATAAAGATATCGTCCACATATAGGACAAGGAAAGTGACTGCACTACCACTAACTTTCTTGTACACAAATGGTTCATCCATATTTTGAATAAAGTCAAACGACCGCTTCATTGAATCGGATGTTCCAGCTTCGAGAAGCTTGCTTTAGTCCATAAATGGATCGCTATAGTTTGCATACCCTGTGGTCCTCACCACTGGATGTAAAGCCCTTAGGCTGTTCCATATAAAGATCTTCCTCAATGTTTCCATTAAGGAAAGCGGTCTTTACATCTATTTGACATATCTCATAGTCATAGTATGCTGCTAGAGCTAGCAATATTCTAATGGATTTTAGCATAGCTACTGGCGAAAAGGTATCCTCATAGTCAACACCTTGTTTATGATTATACCTTTTTGCCACTAGCCTAGCTTTGTAGGTCTCTACCTTTCCATCTGAGCCTATCTTCCTCTTGTAAATCCATTTACAGCCTATAGGTACTACACCTTCAGGTGGATTTACTAAAGTCCAGACTTCATTGGAAAACATTGAATCCATTTCAGATTGCATGGCCTCTTGTCATCTTCTCGAGTCGATGTCCAACATCGCTCCTTCGTAAGTGGTAGGATCATCTGGATGTTCCTTGTCGCCAAGTAACAATTCCTCACTGAAATTATGGAGATATCCATATCTCACTGGAGGAGCAGATATTCTACCAGATCTACGAAGTGGTGGTGTAACAATAGGTACTACCTCAACAGGGGCAGGTGTGGTATCAGTGTTGGTCTGCGTACTCTCGGATAATTCCTCGAGATCTATCACTTGACCTTTGCCTCCTTCTTGTATAAAATCTCTTTCAAGAAAGACAGCAAACTTACTAACAAAGACTTTCTCTTCGCTAGTGTGATAGAAGTAGTATACCAAAGACTCTTTTGGGTACCCTACAAACCTACACTTGTCTTACCTAGCTTCCAGTTTTGTTGCATTTTGGTTCTTAACATATGCAACGCAACCCCAAACCCTTAGATGCTTCAGGCTTGGTTTCTTCCCATACCATATCTCATAGGGTGTCTTAGGGACAGATTTGGAAGGAACCCTGTTCAGTAAATAAGCGGCTGTCTCTAATGCATATCCCCAAAATGATAGTGGCATATCAGTGTAACTCAGCATCGATCGTACCATGTCCATCAAAGTACGATTTCTCTTTTTAGATACACCATTCAGCTGGGGTGTACCAGGGGGAGTCCACTGTGATAATATGCCAGCCTCAGTAAGATGATCCAAAAACTGAGTGGTTAAGTATTCTCATCTTCGATCCGATCGAAGAGCTTTAATACTTTTGCCAGTTTGTTTCTCCACTTCAGTTCTGTATTCTTTGAACTTTTCAAAGGATTCAGATTTGTGTTTCATAAGATACACAATACCTAACCGTGAGTGATCATCGGTAAAGGTAATGAAGTAGGTGAAACCACCACTGGCAACCTTATTTAAAGGTCTACATACATCAGAATGTATTAACCCTAGTATGTCTCCTGCCCTTTCACTGTGACTAGTAAAGGGCGATTTAGTCATTTTACCCATGAGACAAGGTTCACAAGTAGGTAAGGGTACAAGTACATGTGAGCCCAGTTGCCCATCCTTTCTTAATTTGTTGATCCTATCCTCACTAATATGATCTAATCTTAAATGCCATACATAGGTCGAGTCTTGCTCATCTCTAGGACTTTTATGCTTTTTAGCATCATGTCTATTCTCTAAGCAGTTTACACTACCATCCATGTTTAAGAAATATAAACTATTTAGATATATGCCAGAACCAACAAATTTATTTCCATAGAAATAGTACAACTATCCCTATTGAAAACAAACTCATAGTCAGAACAAGTTAAGGATTAAACCAAAATAATGTTCCTGACTATTCCTGGCATAAATAAACAGTTTTCTAATTTCATGATATGTCCAGATGGAAGGTTTAAGTCACAAGTCCCAATAGCTAATGCAACAACACTTGCTCCATTTCCTACTCGAAGGGTGACTTGATCTTGACTTAATTTTCTGCTTTCTCTTAGTTCTTCAATATTTTTACATAAATGAGAACTAGCACCGGTATCAAATACCCAAGAGGAAGCATCGCTTAGTGATAAATAAAATCTTGAATTAAGAACTCTTTCAAATTCTATAAGCCTCTTATCTTTACAAGGTTCAGTCAAACAGTAGTCATTTTCATTTTCAGATATTTGCGTGAGTATAACCATTATGATATCTACAAAAATAAGTAACAGATTATTAAAATATTTTATTTAAAACCATAATAACTTGGTCTTTAGTTTTATGGTGTCTCCCATTATTTTATCAAATCCCATACACCCTCTATAGGATTCGAGAATTCAAGGCAGAATTCTTAATGGGGATTGGGGTCCTATTCGAACTAGTGGACCTCACATAATAGGTTCTTGGACCACTAATCCAAAGGGGTGGATAACTCTTATCCAATGCTTCTCAAGCAAGTTCCAACCTTCCTTCAGCCACTAAATTGCAGTATCCTCACATAATAGGTTCTTGGATAGTGTTCTTTATTTAAATCATACCTACCATTCACATGAGTATGGTCAATTGAATGTTACATCCCTTACATATTAGGTTCTTGGAATGCCCCATTATCGCACCTCATGATATCTAATATGTAACAAGCTAGTGTGAACCCTCAAAATGAATGTGTTCCCGCATATCTGCAGCCAAATAAATCCACCATAAGAATCCACCTATCTTGTAATGGTATGAGGCTAGGATAAAGCACTCGTATGCCTCTTCCTTACAATTTAAATTTGAAAATGAGGGGTTTTAGGTCTCATCAGATTAAACATACACCGCATGCATACATATTGTAGACATCTATTTTTGACCATGGGAAGGGTCATTAATGGTTGCCTGTGATTAGAGGTGAAATAGGGTGTCAAAACCCTAAGTTGCCAGTTTTACCCTTTTGAGTAGTTTATATAGAGGTCATTATCGCATGTAGGTTTTTAGGTCAGATTGAGTTGGTTCTTCTTGCATTTAGTTTTTAGAGAGTCTAGGAACATCTCTATAAAATTTCATGGCATTATGAGCCAAGCTTGAAAGAAAATAAGGCCTTTTTGTGACTTGAAGGGTAGCACTGTCGAATCATAAAGGCTCTGAATGACTGTCGATCTTGTCCCGAGTGGTCTCGAGGCTTTGGCATGAATATTTAAGGTGTGTGTGGTAGCTAAGTTGATCAGTGGCAAGGTCTGTTGAGCCTCCTGGCTTATGTTTGGCTCTTAAGGCTCAAAAGGCCCTTTCAAGCTCAAAATTAGGGTTTCAACTGGGAACGACTGGGATTCGATCTTTTTATCAAAACAAAGCCTTCAAAGCCTTCAAAACACTTTATTAAAATTTTTTAAAACTTGTTTCGAGATGAGGAATGAATTTGAGAGCAATTGGTTAGCAAATTTCAAAACCCTAATTTGGGCCCGGCAGGCCCTAAACAGCTAATCGGTTGAATGTTCCTCAAAAATTTGACTTTGGTAAATGCATTTTCACTTCAAACACTTCTCAAAACATGGAGAATCGATTCATGATCGTTTTGGCGCTTGAATCGTCGAATTTGGACTTAAAACGGGCCCGAAAAGTCGAAAAAAGCCGAAACTGGGTCGAAACGGGCTGAGACAGGCCCAAATAGGGCAAATTGGGTTGCAGGCCCGATGGCCGTCCACCAAGGGACCGCCAACCATCCCAAGGTGGATGGTCACCCAAGCCTTTGCCCAATAATTGCTATTTTTCAGTCTTTTTTCTATCTGGGACTCTTCCAAGTGCTGCTAAGTGGCTAGCTTGGCCTTGGGGACTTTGGGATGAGTTTGAAGACCTTGGAAGGCTGGATTATGACCCTTGGATCATTCCTAAGAGTTTTAATCTCAGCCATTGATCAATTTCAACTTCCCTATAAATAGAGAGCCCTGAAATCAGTTTTAGAACACACATTAAGGCATTTAAAGAGCCAAATTGATAGAGGAAAGCCTCAAGGCATTACACCAACCCCCTAAGAAACTTTAGTTGCATCTTTGAAGTCCTTGGAGTCCTTAGAGTTTGAAGAAAAGGCTATAAGCAAAGGTGAAGAAGGCCAAAGAAAGGTTAGTAGAATTAGTCATTGTTTTTTTTTTAGTTTGCATTCTTCTTCTTCTTTTTCTTCTTCTTCTTTATTCTTCTTATATGGCCATTACCATGTTAGGGATGGGTACCTAAGTTGGGTATTCAAAGGTTAGGATTAGTTGCATATAGGTTAGCATATAGGTTTTCTGCATTTATGGTTTTTATTCAAGTCTAGTTAAGTTTGTTTTGAGTATGCTAAGTTAGTATATATAGGTTAATAGGAACATGTTTAGGTTTGTTTATATCATTTATATTTAATGCTTGAGATATCATATGAATTGTGTTCGAGGGAACAAGCTAAGGTAAGTCCATTCCTTTATGTTAAAATTGGTTTTTTTAAGCATGATGCATAATTATCTTAGTATATCATATTGGGTTGCATATTAGTTCATTTATACATATTTTTATTCAATATTTTCTTGAGTTTTAATTCATTTTAGGAACACTTTCAAATCTGTCCAAGGTTTAAAAGTGACTTTAAAGTAGATTAAAAGTCATTTTTAGGATCCAAACTAACATAGAAACATGTCTAGGTTCACATAGATAACTTCGATTGCATTTAGGACATTTTTCATGCATTGTTTATATTCTCCATTGCATATTTAGTGTCTTTTCTATAAATTACAGCATGCATAATGTTAGTATATTAGGTGTTTAGACTAACCTAAGACTTGTTAGAGACCCTAGGATTAGGGGGGTTACTTGACTCCACTTAGGACTGTTTTTTGTTGTAAGAACTATAATAGCAATTGAGTTTTACCTAATTTAGGAGTCTACTTCGAGAAAAATTCTAAAAGTAAGTGGTTTAACTGGAATGAAATTCCATCTTTTATACAAAGTGTTTTGATCAAATTCAAACTCTCAAAGTTAGAGTCCTAGATAAGATAGAATTCTTTCAATTATGTGGTTCATTACAATAGGAGAGTC
The DNA here is from genome assembly GCA_017140935.1 of Hamamelis virginiana. Classification (NCBI taxonomy): domain Eukaryota; kingdom Viridiplantae; phylum Streptophyta; class Magnoliopsida; order Saxifragales; family Hamamelidaceae; genus Hamamelis; species Hamamelis virginiana. Next base: position 954 of record JAESVK010081464.1, on the reverse strand, counting down.
CTAGGTAATCGAACTATGTGGACTTTGATTCTTATCAAGAAATTGGTAAGGTACGTAGGCAGTCAATAGGGCACAAGTCCAATCTTAGTTTGACCATGTGTCTCCTAAGGTCTTTAGGATTTTGATTCTTTTTTTATTATTATTATTTATTATCTAGTATTATCTATACTATTTTCTTGGTTGATTAGATATGATAGGTTGTTTTATGAGATTTTGATAAAGCCCAAAATTAATTAGGAGACCTTTAATTAGGGTGAGGTGGGTGCCTACAAGGAGTTCCTTGGAACCTTCTCACTTCATAACCTAGCCCCTGAATCCAACTTTGATTCGAAGACCATGCTTTTTCCAAAAATGGGGTCATTGTTTTATTGAAAATAAAACTCTTTTTTTATGGTTTCCTTGTTCCTTAAAAATAAGGTGGCGACTCCCAGTTTTTTTGCAAACACTTTTCTTTTTCAAAACCCAATCTTGAGTGGATAATAGAGAAGGATAAAAGTGGATAATAGAGAAGGATAAATCGAGACGGATAAAGATCATCCACAATCCACAGTATTTCAAAAGTGAAATGGCCTCCCAAAACCACTTTTTAGGTCGCTGGTTCACAGATTGGCGACTTCACTGGGGATATCGAGGGCTAAACTCCAATTAATTATTTTTGGGCTTTTTAATTTCTTAATTAATAAAATCAACCACTGGCATTTACATGACTGTTTGACTTTGATTTTTGCATTGTGTGCACATTGACTCTGCATGATTAGGACCGTTGTATGCTAAAGCCATCGATGAGCCTAGCCCTGGGCCCAGTCCTTTGAGTCTTGGGTTCCATGTATGCGAAAGCGATCACTTTTCTCGCCAATCAAACAGACCAATCACTTACTGTTGGACCCACGCGACATTCCTGATGTCACATGTGGTTAGGTATATCGATTGGACCGAGCGAGTAAGGGACACTCA
>JAESVK010081463.1:0-48293 GCA_017140935.1 Hamamelis virginiana | reverse complement strand
GTGGACTGTCTCTCTAGGACACATACCCTACATCGCCTGTTCACGCACTATTGTAATGTTATACTGCCGGATTTTCCCCTCGATTTTGTCTGAGCCTTGATTGTGAAGTGTGTAGAACCATTAGGACCTGGATCTGTAGGACTAGACCTTTATGAAATGCCTTAAACTCTTAAAGAGAGCTTCCTCAAAGAGTCAAGGTACCTAATAAAGACTAGTACCCTATAGGTTCATGAGCTTCGGCCTGTGGTAGTGTTACGCTGCCCGAATAGTGGTATTGATTTGTGAGTCTTAGGAGAAGACGTGAGACGTGAGACGTGGGCTTTTAGGCCATGTCCATTGGATAGAAAGTTTAGATCTGCAGTGAGTTTGAGATGTGGGCTTTAGGCCCATGTCAATTGGATAGAAGATATAGGCCTGTGGTAAGATTGAGATGTGAGCTGTAAGAATGAGATTCGTGCTTGGGCCTTAGGCCCATTTTCATAAGATAAAATGTGAGAGAGTGAGATTTATGTGTGGGCCTTGGGCCCATACTTTTGTGAGCATGTGAGATTGTCCTTTTTCATCATTTTTCCTATCAGAAGCTCTCAATTGATTCGAACCTTTTCCCATTTCATTTCCCAGCATTTTGGCTTGGCGTCGTGATTCTAGTGTTCGATTAATTAGCTTGAAAGGTTCATCCGTTGATTCAAGAATGTCTAGTCACGATGATCGTATGTTGCTGAATTTTCGGAAAGACAGTGGATGAAAAGATCGAGGCACTCTTAAAAGTAGTCAAAGAGTTAGTCCATCAGAAAGAAGAGGAGGATAACGTGCGAGCCCGTACTAATCCTCTGTTTGAAAATGTTGATGAGGAAGAGTGTTTCCTTAGGCCTAAGATAGTTGTTGTGCCCACCAGGTCTGGTGCAGAATTTGTTCAGCCTATTGATTTGGATAAGGAGTCCAAGCCCAAGGCCCCTGCCTTCTTTTCCGCCGAGCACATTTTGTTAAGTAGTAAGGTGGAAGCCCTGGAAAAAGCCTTGAGAAGTATCAGAAATTCTGATGATTTGGTGGACATGTCGTCCTTATCTCTGTTCCCTAAGGCCCGTATGCTCGTTTATTTTAGAATGCCTGAGTTGGAGAAGTTTGATGGGATGGGTTGTCCTAAAACCCATTTGAAGATGTATGTGAGGGCTATGCACCCTCGAGGGGCTGACGATGACCTGCTAGCCCAAATGTTCCATGAAACACTGGCTGGATCCGCTTTGAAATGGTTTCTGTCACTGGATGAGTCTAGAATGAAGACATGGGAATATGTATGCATTGAGTTCAGCAATCACTACATGTATAACACGGAAGTTGATGTCACTAGGAGGGATTTGGAGACTACCAAGGAAGAATCTAGGGAAACCTTCTCTGCCTTCATCACCCGTTGGAGGGCCAAGGCTTCCAAAATGCCTAACCGACCTGAAGAAGAAGAACAAATCCGCTTGGTGGTGAAGAATTTACTCCCAGTTTAACATAAACACTTATTTTCCCAATACCTTCCTAATTTTCGAGTTTTGGTCGCTGTTGGTACCCAAATAGAGGACGCCCTAGCCAATGGGGCTCTCGGAACTGATGAACCTTACAAGAACCGTCGTCCTGTCAGTAATGAGAGGGCTACTGAAGTCAACGCCATATCTCAGCTTGCCCCATTCACCCAACCCTTTTCCTTGACTAATAAACCATTCAGAAAGTTCACCGAGCTTTACATGCCATTGGATCGAGTCTTTGAGAAATTGAAGGCTTGAGGCTTGCTCCAGCCCTTAGAGCCCAAGCCCACACCCAATCCATTAGCCCGGAATTACAATGAAAATGAATATTGTAACTTCCATCAATCCAAAGGCCATACTACCAACCATTGCATCCGCTTTCGCCATGTAGTCCAAGACCTTATAGACAACAAAACCATTTCCCCACCTTCTCAACCCAATGTCACCCAAAATCCACTTCCTACCCATACAGTCCCACCACCAGCCGATATCAATGTCATCCATGCCGACCCTTATAGCCACTGTAAGCCCATCTATCCTCACCCTTCATCCCCTATCACTACAGTCGAGGTGTCCCATCCTTGTCGGACCCTTAAACCCATGACCTCGGCCAAGCCAAAAGCCAGGAAAGCCTTCCCCAAAATTGGGACCAGCCAACGAGAGTTGCGAAAGAGATATGAGGCCAAAGATCCCGAAGTAGGCCTGTTAGGTGAACCAAGTGGAAAGTTCGATTTCTATGTCTTTTATCCAAGGGTAGAGAAGCCCACTTTTGAAGAGCCCATTGTCCCTACTCGCTGGGATGATGATCTGTCTGAAGAAAATGTTTCTATGACTCTAGTTGAATCCGAAGATCCAAACCTTATTCTTTTCGAGGAAGCTAGTCAGGAAATATTCAAGAAATATTTTGAGAATAAAACCTTCACGACCGCCAAGATCACCGACATACATGAGAAGGTCTATTATCGAGCGGTTTATCTAAGGCAACCATGGGTCACCCAATGTTTCAAGTCAAGATTGGCTTTTGCCAAATCTACTATAGATGATGGGTTAGGAAGTGAGGTTGATATCATAGAATGGGAGGATTTGATGAATACATCCGAAGAGATAGCAGATATTTGGGCCAGTGATGAGGAAGATGTTAATCATGTCATTAGGGGAGGTTGTCATTTCAAGCCCACTCATTTAGAATCCGATAATCCCTTAGGAGAGTTAGAGAGACCGCAACGCATTGAAGTTCAAGAAGAAGAGGATGAGGTATTGAAACAACTCAAGCGGATTCAAGCCAATATCACCATCTAGGGGCTTTTAATGGCTTCACAGAAATACAGGCAAACCGTGCTTAGGCTACTTAACCAAGTGTAGATTCCCATCGACATTTCACCTGAAGATTTAGTTGGTTTGGTTAGTCCAGTTCAGTATGGGCAGTCGATATCTTTCATAGAGTCAGATCTTCCGAAGAAGGGGCCTCATCATTTGCAAGCTTTATATGTTACGGTGGATACTATGGGCAAGATGATTCCTACTGTATTGATAGATAATGGGTCAGCTCTGAATGTCTGTCCTCTTAGCACTGCCACTTCTTTAGGCATCGAACCATCAGAATTCAAGCCATCAGGGCAAACTATGAGAGCGTATGATAACGCTCGAAGGGAAGTGATTGGCATGGTCACCTTACCTCTAGTTATCCAGCCCGTAGAATTCCAAGTCGATTTCCAAGTGCTAGATGTGCCTGCTGTTTCAACCTCTTACTTGGTAGACCTTGGATCCATCCAATTGGGGCTGTGCCTTCCTCTCTCCATCAAAAAGTCAAGTTCTCCTACCTGACTCAGTGGTGACGTTAAAGGGAGATTCTGAGATCACTCCAACATGTGTACCTATCTGTGAGATCAAGCCCGAGTCTGAAGAGGTACCATTGACAGGCTTTGAGTATATACAGTTTGTAGAGGTTGAGTTTAGATGTAAAGGGAAAATGGTGTTACATTGCAGTCCATATGGAAATATGCAAGTGGGCCAGATCATAAAAGACATGGGCTTCTTTCCAGGAATGGGCTTAGGTCGCCGTCATCAAGGTACGCCTAGTCCCATCAAGTATCCCTCAGCAATTTATCCTTTCGGATTGGGCTACCAGAGTACCGAAGCCGACAGAAAAGAGATGGCACAGAAAAGAAGGGAAAGACAGTTGGCCAAAGAAGAAGAACGGGTCCCTAACCTCACTTTGAAACCTTACCGACCCACTTTAAATGGGGCTTTTGTCAAAGAAGGAGATAATTTCCCTTATTGTGGATTCCCTGAGCCTATTTACCTTGAATATCAGAAAGTTAGAGTTCCTGGGTTTAAAATCTTCTTCAACACTCCACTACCTATCTCTCCAACTGCCACCATGGCTGAAGAGTATACAGAGTTTGACTGGGTCGACCATATCGATGAAGTCGCTATAGGGGCTATGTTCAAAGAGATCGCCTGCATCGAAGAGCATGTTCATGAACATGATCCTATCCACCTTATTGAAGATGCCACCAGTCTATTTACCAATTGGAGCTTTGAGAATGAGCCTCGAGTGAATCTTCACTCGAGGAAGAATTGCTCCTATCAGATGATAGCTTGTAGGATTTCTATGCTTTCTTTCCTAGGATTTTAGAATAATGCTTTTGATTTTCCTTTTCAATAAAATCATCCCTCTTCTGTTAGGAGGCGAATGATAGTTTAGCTTGTGTTACATCTCTTTCTTCATGATTAATAAAGTATTCATTTTCTTCATTCTTCTCATTTGCAGTCTGTTTCTCCTTTCTTCTATGGGTATATATGGCATGAACATAGATCCTAGAGAGGATGTTCCCCTTGAGTTTGAACAATGAAGGGAAATGGAACATGCTCAACCTAATATGGATGAATTAATATCAGTTAATTTAGGATCCGATGAATCGCCTAAGATAATTAACATTGGGGCAACTCTATCACCACAAGAGCAAGAAAAATTGGTAGGATTATTGAGAGAGAACATAGACGTGTTTGTGCTTGTCAATTGTGGGTGTGCTCAATATATTCCCAAGCATAGGAACTCAAGATCGCCAAGCATAATAAAACTATGGGAAGTCCACAGGTCATTTCCACAGGGAGTGGGGTCTTAGAAGGGTCATTAGGTATTGATACCCAATGAATGTGCAATTAAAGTAAATCATAGGGGTTTTGATTGATTGATTTGGTAACCGATTTAGTTGGTAAAAACAAAACACTAAGAAAACAAATGATAGGATTCTAGGGTTTCCACTCATCCACAACTAGGTAACAAGCATCTCTCATTGGCATTCTCATCTAGGATCCATTGAAGAATGGTCTTTGATGGATGATATGACTTTAAAAGCTTTTCAAACAAAGATAAATAAGAGAATGATACCAAATGCTCACTTAAGCAATATTACAAACACTTAACATGCATTTAGGTTCAAGCACAATGTGTACCAAGGTTAACTTGTTCCCACATTGTCAAGAAGATGTCACACTAAGCATTGAGAAAGGAAGTAGTGAGTATTTAGCATCATACAACTTTCTATTAAGCACAAAGAGATGAGAGAGTGTTGTTACCTTTGTTGGCGATGAGTTTCCACCGTTTGAATCATACCTTGGAGGTTTAGAACTCCATTAAAGCTAGGAAATGAGTAGTAGATGCAAGAACAACTATAATAAATGCAAGGAAGGAGTAGAAACTTGTATTAAATGCTATGAAATGATAAATAACAAAGTTTGTAAGCTAAATAACAAGTAGAATAATCCTAGTTAAAGGTTACAACTGATTACAACAAGAAAAACACAAAAACTAAACTAAACTATGCATAAAAACCCTAGAAAGTAAGAAACCCTAAGCTAAACTACCCAAACCCTAACTAAGCATGATTAAGAACTAGTCTTCAGCTGAGAAAGAGAGCTTTTATACCCCTCCACAACAGCTACACGAATGGGAGAACAAAAGACGAGCGTGCCCTTGTATAAATACAACATTTCCGAACATAGCAGGTGAAAACTCGAGCTCCAGTACCGGTACTCAACTTTCAGTACAGGTACTCAACCATTACTGCCCATTTTGTGCACTTCAGTACCGGTACTCAACTAGGCAGTACCGGTACTCACCTTCATTTTCTGCAGAATTTCACCTCCTAAAGCATAAAACCTCCACTTAGTCGCACAATGATTCGCTTAACCATCCCAGCAACTTTAAAATGTCTCACACAAGTTGAAGGACCATTCCCTGGGTTGAGACGAAGGAGAAAACACGATTTGAGTAGGCTTTGGCGGGCTTGCTTCACAAAATGGCTCCGCTTGAAGATGAAAACGTACAAAAACACTTTCCTCAACACGCGGCAACTCTCCAAGCATCCAAAACACTTCAAAAAGGTGCGAATAACATAGAACGACCTGCATAAGCACAAAAACAAGAAAGAAAGTCAAACGCACCTATTCTATGCAAACTAGGGTGAAAATGCAAGCTAGAATGGCTAAAAGCAAGTAAAAATACCATACTTTATGTGTCAAACACACCCTCCAACATGCATCTTGCTAGTCCCTAGTAAGATTTGAACTAAAAAGAACTAAAAAGACAACTGAAACAAAGAAGTAAGCAGTTAAGCATTCAACATTTCCATAACAGGCGAACATGAACATATTACTAGGACTTAACAAACCATGCAAACTTTTGAACTTTATATGCACAACCCAATTCCAAGTGTGGTGCTAATCCAACAAGAACTTCACAAAACCAACAACAGCCTCAATGAAAGGCACAAATACTGAAGATGAAACGGAATGAAGTCACCAAAAAGAAAGAAAACTTCATTAAAAGAAAGAAGCATTTAACATAAACCAAATACTTAACTATGCATAATGTTCATGATGGAACAACCAACAAATTCAAAATCAAAAAGGACTTCTAAGCTTGTAATGACCGCGGGTTACACAAGGGGTTTTCAAAAACAAAATGGGTGTTGGCGTGACTTGGCTGAGGTTGCTACCCTATTGCCAACACAACCCTATGCTAACCCAAGAACTCCAACTACTCCTCTCCAGACTCTTCTTTTTCAGTAGAAAATGCATCCTCATCGACACAATCATCAAGCTCATCAGAATCCCCTTCCAAGTTAGAAAGGGGTGTCTCAGCAGTTGAGGGCTCTCATCGCAGAATATGAACCTCTCTCTCGAGCTTGGAAAGCCTGTGGTCAATCTGTTTCTGTTTCCCTAGGATGCATTTGAACCACCCCTTTATCCTGCGCTCCATCCTCCTCAATGGAGATGTACTCTTCGGTTCAGGAGCTGACGATGAAGATGGTCCTATGGAAGCTGAGGGTGACTGAGCTGAACGAGGCTTGACTGAAACAACCCTGCTTTTGGCTTCAGTTTTGCTAGTAATGGGACCCAAATGAAGGGGAACCATTTTTTCTCTGCTTGAGCCTTTGATGCCTGCTGCTTCCACCAACTTGGTAATAAGTGATGGGTATGGCATGTGACTCTTCTCACTTGTGGATTTGATGAAGTCTCTCATGATACACGAAATCACAGCACCATAGTCAATAAGCTTTCCATTCATCACCTCAAACAAAAACTGAATTTCTTCTTCACTGGGAAACTTCTCTTTTCCTTTTGGCACAATCATGTTGTGAATAATCTTATTCATCAATGCATATTCTGGTTTGAGCTTTCCTGGAATGAACTCTTTCCTCATGAATCCTCCCATAGGTACAGGATTGGTGGCACATTGTATTGGCAAATAACTCAGCATGGAACTTGGTGATAGCACGAAATGGATACGGTCTGTAGAAGTATTAGGACGAGTGTACCCCAAGGATATGGCAATTGTCTCAGGATCAATTAATAGAGGCTCACCAAAAACCGTGGTGTTCAGAAGGAACTCTTTATCAGCATTCTCACTCAAGTTAGAGTAAAATTCTCTGACAACTGAAGGTAGGTACCCTTTTACATCCTTGCATATAAATTGCAACTTTTGAACTTTGATGACTTCACGAATAGGGCGATAAAAAATGAACGTCTCAATACGCATGCCCCTTTCACAATGATAACCTCTCTTGGCTATAGACTGGGCCCATTTCTCCCTTGTAGCCTGAGAAGAGTCGTCCTCAAACATCGCTTCAATCTCGTCATCATCATCACTCTCCTCGTCACTTTAAGAAGATACATTCTTGCGTTTTCCTTTTCCCTTTTTAACAGCCTGAGAGGTATCAGCCTTCCTTTTCTTCACGGCTCGCTCCGCAGAAAAGCTCGAAGTCTTACCCTTCTTGGGGTTTTTTGTTCTCGCCATAGAGATGGCAACAAGGGATAATAACGCCAGCACCATCCACACATATAGCAAGCAATCCCACATGCCCATCTCCACAAAAGCCATGTTCCCCTGCCCTACATCTCTCAAAACCTTTCTCCCCAAAACTTCCATAACAGTCACACAATCCCACAAGGCGAAGGAAACAACAACCCAGCATCACACAACAGTAGCCATCCCAACAAAACAAATAAAGCAATGAAATACGCTTACAAAACCAAGAGAATACCACTTACCCCACAAAAGTGCCCAAAAACGCCAAATCCACTTGAGAAATCCCAAAATCCAAGCCAACGAGCGCAAAATCCCTCCTCGAACACAACCCTTATGATGAAATGATGAGAAAATGGTTTGTGAGGGTTAGAAACGGTGAAAAATGGGTGGTGGGTTGATTTGGAATGGTTTGAGTGAAGTTTTTAGGGTAAACTAGGGTTTTGATGGTGAAAATGGGAAGTAATGTGAGAAAATGGGGATTGATAGGATGGGAAGGTGTTTGGAAGGGGGGAAAATAGGCTAGGGTTAGGGTTTGAGTGAGGAAATTGATGGGGTAAGGTTGGGGAATTCGGAGGGTGAGAGGAATGAGAGAAGAGAGAGAAGTGAGAAATGCGAAATGAGGGTTTTCTGCACTTAAAAGTACAGATTCGACATTGAGTACCGGTACTGGGGTTTCAGTACCGGTATTGAAGCAATACTGCCCAAAGGGATACTTTGAGTACCGGTACTCAACATCCAGTACCGGTACTGAGTATGCAGAAATGGTAAAATACACATTTTTCCTCCACTTCAAGGCTAAACTTTGCATAATACCTCATTTTTCAACCAAACCCACTTGCACACATCCAAAATGCATACTCAAACTTGCTCGGCACCTTCACATTTGCTTTGAAACAAGCCTACTCAAAAAGGACCATGGATCCTAAGGTTTTGAACAATTTGGCAACTTTTAGGCTTAACAAGGGGTCAAATGGTGACTTAGCATGATTTTAAAGTTAGAAAGAGCAATAATGGCCTAAAATCATCTTTCAAATATGTACGGATATTCCAAAGTGACTACAATGCATGAAAATGATGTGGTTATGCAAAAAGGCACACTAAGAAGCCAAAACCAAGCGAAAATGAGCTTGGGAACTAAAAATCAATGACTTGTGAGATTTACAATACCAAATGTATGAAAATGCGCAGAATTGGTACAAGTCATGATTCTAAAGTGCGAATAGACAAAAATGGATGAAAATAATCTCAGATATGATGAAGTGGTTCTGTTCAGTCCTGTTGGCGTGCATGCGTGATAGGAATGTACAGAGTTCATAACACAAGTTCAAAGGAAAGCATAGCTCAAAAGTTCAAGTTCTATTCTCATGTAAGCCTAAAATCGAAAAATTTATGCAAAATAACTTACTAAAAACAACAATAAGAACACGAACAACTAACACATACTCCTTCAACAAAAAGAAGCTACCCTATGTGTGAAAGTATGAGTATCAAAATGAACACCAGTATATACCCCCCCACCAACTGAAATGTGCATTGTCCTCAATGTAGGAAAAGATAAGCACTAAGGACAAAATTGAAGGGAGAGGGAACAAAATTACCTGCGTCAAAGCTATGAATAAGCTGAAAAGCTGCGCAAGGGTCAGAGTATCCACATTTTCAAAAAGAATGGTTAACAACTGAACTAAAAGATATGTACAATGAGTAACATCAGAATTTACTTGTGAGGAATGTCCTGGTAGACTGGATCTACCAACTCCTCAATGCTCTCTTGACGGTCAAAGTTCTCAAGGAATGGCTTTAGGCGCTAACCGTTGACTTTGATGATTTTCTCATTCTCAGGATTCTCGATCTCAACTGCACCATAAGGGTGGACTGTTTTGACCACGAAAGGACCAGTCCGCCTTGAACAGAGCTTGCCTGGGAAGATGTGCAAACGAGAACTGTACAAGAGTACTTTCTGTTGAGGCTCAAAGGTTTTCCTCACAATGTGTTTGTCATGGAATAGTTTGACCTTCTCTTTGTAAATTCTGGAGCTTTCATAAGACTCGCGCCTCATTTCATGAAGCTCATTCATTTGCAACATCCGTTGTTGACCTGCTTTAGCCAAATTGAAATTGAGAGTTTTAATGGCCCAACATGCCTTGTGCTCCATTTCCACCGGCAAGTGACATGCTTTGCCATAAACCAACCTATAAGGAGACAAACCAAGAATGATTTTAAAAGCAGTGCGGTATGCCCAAAGAGCATCGATCAGTCGAAGAGACCAATCTTTGCGGTTCGGGTTAACCGTCTTTTCTAAAATGTGTTTTATCTCCTTATTGGCTAGTTCGGCTTGACCATTGGTCTGTGGGTGATAAGCAGTGGAAACCTTATGTGTGACTCCATACTTTTTAACCAAATTTTCAAACGACCTATTACAAAAATGGAGCCCACCAGCACTAACGATTGCACGAGGCATCCCAAAACGAGAAAAAATGTGTTCTATCAAAAATTTAAAAACCACCTTGTGGTCATTCGTTCTCGTTGGGATGGCCTCCACCCATTTTGAGACATAGTCCACCGCCAATAAGATATACAAGTACCCACAAGAGGAGAGAAAAGGACCCATGAAGTCTATACCCCAACAGTAAAAAATTTCAATGATTAAAATGGGGGTAAGAGGCATCATGTTCCTTTTTGTAACACCTCCTAATTGTTGGCACCGAGCACAAGTTTTGCAAAATTCAAATGAGTCTTTAAACAATGTGGGCCAATAAAAACCGGCTTGCAAAATCTTGTCAGCTGTTTTCCTGGCAGAAAAATGCCCTCCATAAGCTTCAGAATGACAGAAGGTGAGTACCCCAATTTGTTCATCGTTAGGCACACACCTTCTCATCAACTAGTCAGGGCAGTGTTTAAAAAGATAGGGATCATCAAAAAAATAATTTTTTACATCAAACAAAAATTTTCTCTTCTGTTGAGAAGTCCACCTAGATGGGATTTGTCCTGTCACAATATAATTCACAATATCAGCATACCAAGAACAACTAACAAGAGCAAACAGTTGCTCGTCAGGGAATGTGTCACCTATGGGTAGACCCTCATAAGCTGTCTCTAATACCAAACGAGAGAGGTGATCCGCCACCACATTCTCGACTCCCTTCTTGTCTTTTATGGTCAAATTGAACTCTTGAAAAAGTAGAATCCACCTAATGAGACGGGGTTTCGTATCCTGTTTAGAGAGCAAGTACTTCAACGCCGCATGATCAGTGAAAATGACTATGGGGGACCCTATAATGTAAGACCCGAACTTATCTAGGGCAAAAACCACAGCTAAGAACTCTTTTTCCGTAGTTGTGTAATTGGACTGGGCGGAATCCAGAGTCTTGCTAGCATAATAAATCACAAAAGGTTTTTTATCCTCTCTGCCCTGAAATAGCTCCTACGGCGTAATCACTAGCGTCACACATGATTTCAAAAGGAAGGTCCCATTTAGGAGGTCGCATGATAGGAGGTGCAATCAACATACTTTTTAGTTTTTCAAAAGCCTCCTCACATGCCTGTGACCATTCAAAAACAACATCCTTGGCAAGTAAATTGCACAAGGGACGGGATATGGCACTGAAATTCCTTATGAACCTCCTATAAAAACCTGCGTGACCTAGGAAGGACCGTATGTCTTTAACACATTTAAGAGTGGGTAAATTAGAAATCAACTCTACCTTGGCCTTATCTACCTCTATTCCTTTCTTAGACACGATATGCCCCAACACAATCCCTTGTGTCACCATGAAGTGACATTTCTCCCAATTCAAAACTAGGCTCTTCTCCTCACATCTCTCCAACACTTTCTTCAAATTCTCTAGACATCCCTCAAAAGTGTCTCCAAAGACGGAGAAATCATCCATAAAAATCTCCATAATCTTCTGTACCATGTCACTGAAAATGCCCATCATGCACCGCTGAAAAGTTCCCGGTGAAAGGTTCTGTGAAACAAAAGCCATGGATGCGCAGCGGAAGAGGGAAAACAAAACTTTTTCATTTATTAAAATCAATCCATGTTCACAAAACCTTCAAGAATCGATTCAAGCATGGGGTTCATGTATATTTAAAAACACATATAATCAAGAATGAATATTTAAACATAAATAACCTTACTTGATTGTGTTTTCAATGTAGCTTTCCTTCGAGTTTCAAATGGATGAAACCTCCAAAGCGTATCCACACGAGAGCAAGATTCCTAAAACCTTCTAGTCTTCCACAACCTTTGTGAAACAAGCTAGCATGGAGAGGGAGAGGAGAGAGAGAATTCGGCCCTGGGGTTTCCCATTACCCTAGAATGTGAAAAACACTCATATTTATAGACTTTCTCCTCTTTAAGGGGTGTTTGGTTACTAGTGCTAGCATGACCAAACATCCTTGAATAGAGTAATCCTATTCTTGGTTAGTTTTGACTTTTAATTAATTAACCTTTAATAATTACAATCAAACATAACTCAAAGACAGGATTCCCCTCCCACAAGTTTAAGGAACTCACTTACTCTCTATTGTGTGTGACCCTTCGGGTTCACCCTAACCCAGCAGTGGACAGGGACATCTTTATGTCTCCTAAAAATAGAAACTTTCTATTTTAAGGTTCAATTGGAACGATTCCAATTTTGCCCTCATTGATAACACTTTATCAATAGGCTTTCACTGGTCATGATTGACATCTAGCAACATATCATGACATACCCTAGGTTTAGGTGAATAGCAGAACTATGTGAACCCTTCATGTTATTTAATCCTTCATCCCCTAATGTCACAGTTAAGATAATAGGTATGGTTTTAGTCAAACCCTATCTTAACAACTTGATATCTGTCCCACAAAATATAATCTCAATAAGGTAATCGCAGTGAAACTCTTTTCACTGTTTACCTATCACTCTGGCCAGAGGTTCCCTTTGAGAATTATCTTTGTGAACTTATCCTGACATTCTCTCTCATATATAACTGAGAGTGATGATCCCTTATTGCACACTCATCCATCTTCATGCATAACTCATTAGAGCCAATAAGCACCGATTACAACCTTATGGATAAGGCTGTACGAGATACTATCAAACTCTAGCAACCTATGCACAAGACAGCTATGGTGTCTCAGGTCTAAGGACTACCAAATAAATGGACATAACACTAGAATATTCCTTTGACAGAACTACCATAGGAATACTCTTTTGCAGATCATGTTCAGTGTACATATTCTCTAATATGCACCCACAGATTAACCTAAGTGTCACTACACTGATAGGAAAGACTACCTATCCTCCATATGAGTTGGTTTAAATCTGTGCTACTCTTCATACGGTTAATTAAATATCCACTTTAATAAACCTTTGAGTAGGAACTCTTTTAGAATAGATGTATATGAGAAATATCAGTCTCTCTATCTCAACACCTTGAGATGCATATCTCTCTTATCATTTATTCATGGACCTTATCATATATGTTAGAACATATAAGATAAGTTATACCTTCCATATATATATTATATAATATGAAATTAATATACCCTTTAGGATTGGTTTTAGGGCATACTTCTAACACCCGGCGCATTACATAATCCAAAGGGCATTTTTCGAAAGGCAAATGTGCCAAACGGATATGTGAAAGTGGTTTTCTCTTGGTCTTCTAATGCTATTTCTATTTGATTGTACCCAGAGTAACCATCAAGAAAACAGTAAAACTCATGCCCTGCAACTCTCTCCAACATTTGGTCCACAAAAGGTAGAGGGAAATGGTCTTTCCTATTGCCAGCATTTAGTTTCCTATAATCTATGCACTGAAAGAATACAATCGAGGAACGCTGCGGAAAGTAACGATTTAAAATTTTCCCATTGTATTCATCCAAGAATCGAACTCTAACGATAAAACGAATCAAACTTTAATTAAAAACAATAAATAAAGCTTACTTGTTCTTTTGTAGATGCTCCCTTTGCAATGCTATCTCACTTTGATGATCGTCCTCGCTCAAAACTCGAGCCCCAAAAGTATGGCGGCCTCCAATGAGAGTCCACACGAACACAAGAGTTGATTAACCTCCTTGATCTTTCAACACTTTGAAAAAGCAAGCATGGAGAGGGAGAGAGAGAGAGTGGCGGCTACTAGAGAGAGAGAGCTCTTAGGAGTTCAAGTTTTTTTTGACAATTAGGGTTCCCTCTCTTTAAATAGACCTCTCATCTTCTTAGGGCGTTTGGTTACTAGTGCTAGCATGACCATTAGCCCTGTTTTGGTTACTAACACTCTTGAATTAGATATCCCTTTGACTCTTAATTAATTAACCTTTAATTAATTAAAGCCAAACATATATTAATAAGAGTGCACCCCTCTCACAAGTTTAACAACCTCACTTATGTCCTTATGTGTGTGACCCATTGGGTTCATCCCAACCTAGTAGTGGCAGGGGACATCTCAATGTCGCACAAAATAGAAACTTTCTATTTTTAGGTTCGATTGGAACAATTCCAATTTTGCCCTCAATGATAACTCTTATCATTAGGCCTTCACTAGTCATGAGTGACATCTAGCAATATGTCATGACGTACCCTAGGTGTGGGTGAATATACGAACGTGTAAATGAACCCTTCGTGCTATAAATAATCCCTCACCAAACAATGTCTTGATTAAGTTAGTTTGGTATGGATTCATGTCAAACCCTAACTTAATCATGTGTTACAAATTCACCAGAGTATAATCTCAATTAGGTATACCCTTGAAACACTTTTCTTGGTAACCTTCTGCTTTGGCCAAAGACTCCATTGAGATAGTAACTGTGAACTAACTAAGACATTCGCCCTTTCTAATTAAGGGTGGTGATCCTCTATTGCACACTCACCTATCTTCATACATAACTCACTAGGGCCAATGAGCACCGATTACATCCTTGTGATTAAGGGTGTACGAGATACTATCAAACTCTAGCAATTCATATATAAGATAACAAGTGGTGTCTCAAGTCTAAGGATTACAACTGTGACTATACACATGAGCAGCCTTTGACATACAAATAGAATTCCATAAGCTGTACTCATATTGGTCACGTTCAGTGTACCTGTTCTCTAACAAGCACCCACAGGTTTACTATAGTGTCTCTACACAGATGGTTCGAGACTCACCATCCTCCCATGGAGCTAGTAAAACCTGAGCTAATCTTAACGGTTTATAATCGTCCAAATATATAAACCTATGATCAGGAACCAGTTTAGGATAGAAGTACTTGAGAGTTATAAGTCTCTCTATCTCAACACTTGAGATATAACTCTCTATCATACTATCCAAGGACTTTATCATGAACAGTAATTAAACACAAGTTTACATGATAAAATAGCCATATCATATCTAACATGCACACCCTCCAACCTGTAGTGACTCTAGTAGGTATGAGTTCATTTTGTTCATTTGCCACCACAGTAACCCCAGACTTTTTTGGAACGACTTAGGTAGGGCTCACCCACTTGCTATCTGCAATAGGGTAAATGATACCTACATCTAAGAGTTTCAAAACCTCTTTCTTGACAATTTCCTTCATGATAGGGTTTAACCTACGCTGCGGTTGCCTAGATGGTTTGACATCCTCTTCCAAGTAGATTCTATGAGTGCAAATCAAAGGGCTAATTCCCTGATTGCTCGCGATCATAGGCTTTAATTTGGTAGTTGTTATACCTAAATGCATGGTAATAGTGAAGTAATTCAATAGGTTTTGTAAAGATAGTCATTTATGTTGTTTTTATCGACATTGTAGGTTTTTGGCCTTTTGAAGCCCCACTTATGCTCTCCGATGATGCGCGGTACGCAGTTGAAGGTTTGGACAGCTTTGAGGGAGCATCGAGCATCAGTTTCAGGCTGTTTTGAGGAATTTTAGGTCATTTATCGATAGGTATATGAGAGCATCGATAGATGACAGCCCCTGTAAATCTAAATTTCTATTTACGAGCAAGACCTATCGATAGGTAATTCTACCTATCGATAGCTGGTGGCTTTTGAATCTCCATTTGGAATATATAAGTTTGATCTATCGATAGGTGGACCTATGTATCGATAGACATAGGCTTCTGTTCTCTCAAGTTTTTGGAATCAATTTATGATCTATTGATAGGCCGAGCTAGGTATCGATAGATGGCAGCCCCTGGTTTCCCAATTCCGAATGCAATTTCAGCATCTATCGATAGATTATGGTTCATGTATCGATAGATGGCCCCTTCTGTTCACTAGCGATTCATCCATTCGAGATCTTTATCGATAGATGTTCTTTAGCTATCGATAGAGATTCATGCTTCGAGCTTCATCGCAGGCCTTCTTCGCAGTCTCTATCGATAGGTGTCTTGCACGCTATCGATAGACGACTGT
Source organism: Hamamelis virginiana (assembly GCA_017140935.1). NCBI lineage: Eukaryota > Viridiplantae > Streptophyta > Magnoliopsida > Saxifragales > Hamamelidaceae > Hamamelis > Hamamelis virginiana. Next base: position 32,102 of record JAESVK010081463.1, on the reverse strand, counting down.
CTGACCCGAATTTTATGCTAAATAATTTTGTAATAATTGTGAGATTGAAGGACATTTTGGTCTTTTTGCTCCTTGTCTTTCAGGGGGGTATAAATGCCAGCTTTAAAGGGAGTGAGGACAAGCTTTTACCTTGTCTTGTAGTTCATAAAGTGCTGTTTTGTTTTCTTGTGCTTTTTTGGCACTTTCTTGGTAGCCAATCACCATCAAGTCTACTCTAAAAGGCTTACGTTTGACTATAACGTGGAGGAGCATTCAAGGATCGCTGATCTACGACATGGCCGGCTAGGTCACTCGGTGATGGGGTTTGGAAAGGATTTTGGGTGAGGTTTTTAGTCACCATTTTGTAATTAATGTTGTTGAATATTGGGATAGATTTGTATTTGGGAGTTTTTGTACTTAAACCTCTTTTACCTTAAAATGTATTAGTTTTCTGTGATTGCTTTTACATTCAAATACAAATAGTGCTTACTTTAATGGATGATTGAGTTAATGATGATTTGATTGTTAGCATAGGTTATGCATTATTGTTAAGTTTTGATAGTCTATGGCTTATGATTAATCATTATACACTTGATCATTCATATCTTTTTGGATAACCTAATCTTGTAGTTTGGGTTTCCATTATCCCATATTTTAAATGCATTTCATATTACAAATGGTGATTACTGTCTTGCCCTAATCCGAACTAACCCGTTACCTTTCTCCATTTTATCTTACTTTTAATCTAGTTTAGTGCGTTCTTAATTTCTAATTAGGAACTTAATCAACCAACCAATTAATCAACTTTGGAATTTCCCTCACTAGCTTAGTTTCTTATAAACTCCTAACTCGATTCAACAAACGTTCTCTGTGGACGACCCGCACTCCCATTGACTCTACGAATTGAGGTTAAAAATCTGTTGAGTGTGATCTTATAAATCTTTTAAATCTTAGTGCGTGGCGAGGAATTAACCTCCCTCGCCGTGGCGCGACCAAATTTTGGCGTCGTTGCTGGGGAACTGTGCGTTGAATTGAATTAAAGTTATAAGGAACTATTCTAGTTGTAATTAGAAATTCTTTCTTGTTTATATCATTTTTTTTTCTTTCGTAGCTTTGATCTACTTATTCTTATTCCAAGTCACTTTATATAGGTACTTCCACTTGTTAAGTTTGCGCGCTAAAAGCCCTCGAAGGCTAAATTGCTAAAATTTTGCTAAAACAGGTTGGATAGGACCGCATAAAGATTAGCGACCTGGAACGAGGGGAGTTCTCTCAGCTCTATTCTTTCATTCTTTATTTACTCAATTCTTGCATTCATTTCATTCATCAAGCATATTGTGGGTGGGTTGTAGAGCTTGCATGCACGGTAGACGTTCTCTATCCCAGGAGTTACACCCATTGGACCTTGACCTAGAGAATACCTTGAGAGCCACTAGGGCTACTCATCGTAACACTCAAGAGTCCCCACCGGTCATTGACGTAGAAATGGCCAATGCTTTAGGAAATAATGGAGGTGGAGCTGTGTGAGACCCCAAAATTTTGAATAGTAAATTTTCTTAATTATTATTATTTTATTTTATTTATTGCACACTTGGCATTTTGCCATTGGGCAATGAAATGTGCCATGTGGTCATCAATTAAGAAGGGTGCATGAGAATTTATGTACACCCTTGGGTGACATCTAAAATGTGAATGGTGGGTATATATGAATGGTGGATAAATGTGAATGGTGGGTAAATATGAATGGTGGATAAATGTGAATGGTGGGTATATATGAATGGTGGATGAATGAAAGAATGGTGGATGAATCTAAGAGTGGTAGTTAAATTTGAGAGTGGTAGATAAATTTGAGAATGGAAGATGAGAATGGTGGATGAATGTAAGAATGGTGGATAAATTTGAGAATGGAAGATGAGAATGGTGGATGGATGTAAGAATGGTGGATAAATTTGAGAATGGAAGATGAATCATTTCTCTATAAATACCACATTTCAAATGCTAATGAAGACACAAGTAATACACAAGTAGTAGAGAAGAAAGAATTTAGAGAAAGAAAAGAGTGAGAAGTACTCTTTGAGTTGGCAAGGAGTAAGCACTTGAAGTTCAACACACATGCAACCAAGGTAGAGTTCTACTATCTTACATATTTCATGTTGAGTTTGAAAGAAAATAATAGTGGGTTGACATTTCCTACTCTTTTCTATCTTGATTTTAGCTTAATTGATGAGTTTATATCATGATTTGGTGAAATTGGGAGGTGTTTGTTTGCCTAGAAAATTCTAGGAAAATTTAGAACAAATTGAGCTCCAAAATAGAGTATACTTTTTGGGTATTATTGACTTGGTTAGAGGCCGAATTGATCTAAACCTTCTTCATGAAAGTTGTAGGTCTTTCAATTAGCTTTCTAACGAATCCAACCTTGACTTATTTGGAATTTTGTGTGGAGAGTTATGACTGTTTTACTCAAACTAGTTTTTCAGCAAAAGATATTTTCGTTCAAAATAGAAATGCTACAGTAATTGCTTATTTTGACTATGAAAATGTTGAAATTAGGCCATGGTTGTGAAATATGAAATTGTAGATCTTCGAGTTTTCTTTTCAGAACACTAAAGTTCATTAAATTTGGATAAATGAGCTAGAAGATACGACCTAAACACTGAAAACTGTTTTTGGATGGGTTTAAATCATGACAATGAAATATGGGGATTTCAAATCTTGGATTTTTATATGAAAATGAAAATCTGAAACTTTGGGACTATTTTTCCCATCAATTATATCAACTCAAGATCATGTGTATCAAATTTGGGAATTTTCCAATGAGTAGATTAATTTCTATAATTTTCTGAAGTTTAGAAATATTGAAACTTTGAAAATTTGTAGTATATTGTGTATATGTCCGAAAATTCTGAAATTTGAGTATATTGTAAAGCTTGAATTTATGGATTTTTAGAGACAAGAATCATGGAAAAAGACCTATGGATGGATGGAAATTTCTAGAGAGAGAAAGTTTCCTTGAAGCTTTAATAGTGACACAAAGTGTATTTTCATAGTTTATCGAAAAATTATGATTTTTACATATATGATGTAGATTGATTTTATATGAATTTAGAACTTTGAATCACTTCAATTGGATGTGAATTGTGAGAGAAATTGAGAACCGAAGTTGCCGAAAAATCGGAAATTTTATTAACGAGCCTACTTTGGCATCATTTTTAAATATGTTCGGATGGGAGGTGTTATACACCACCATGATATTTTGAAAGCTTATATCACACAGATTCTATAACATCTTGAATCATCCAAATCGGATGAGTAACGAAGGAGTTATAAGTGTGCAAAGTTGGCCAAAAAGAATGGATTATTGTATAGAAAATACATGTGGATAGAAAATTAACTATCTTCCAAATTGTGAGTCTTTGGAAAATAGTTAATTTTCATGAATAATTGATTTTTATAAAATCATGATGATTAGTGAAAGACCTTGGAAATACAAGTTATGGAAATTATATTGGCATATATATAAACTGTTAATATATGCATGTGATATTTGTAAAGTTTATAACATGCTGTTATTATTATGAATAAAATGATGAAGCATGTTAATTGTTATGTATAAAATACATACTTGTGATATTTGCCATAATTATTGCACATAAAATTGGCATATGGCATGTGGTGATGATGTTATGAGAAAGTGACTGGGCTTAACAGTAAATTCCATACATCTCATAGTAACAATGTGTTTTAAGAAAATAAAACCGTGCACTTGTCATGTGGATATGCGTAAATGGGCGCGCATGTTACGCGTGCAAGCAAAGCGGACAATATTGTTACTTGGAGAAGTACGGGGTGTTACAGTGGCACAGTTACATGTGGTGGCTCAAGTTGAGTGAGCAGAATGATTTATTTGTATATCACTGATATAACAGTTGATATGAGATATATGTTGAGCTGATATACTATGAAATGTATGCACAAATTGACATACATGAATTGTTGATATGAGATGTATGCCATATGTATTGCATAATTGCATCTGGCATGAGACACAGTTACATGTGAAATATATTGCATAGAAAATCATATGCATTTATGATTATTTTTGTAACTGTGGAGTTGAGATACCACCGATAGGACAAAAGATCCTAGGAAACAGTTAGTGCACTAATATATCACCCTTGCTAAAAATAGTACGTAAACCCTCTTGTCAATGAGTGACAATCGCGGTAGGTCCTAAAAAGGCGGGGACGGGGTGATATACATCCTAAAAAGGCGGGGATGCTGTTGTGGGTAAGATGGTTGAGTACCTTAGAAATGAGGTAGCCATTTGTTATGATGTTATGATGAAATGGTAAGATGGTTGAGTACCTTAAAAATGAGGTAGCCATCTGTTATGTGAATGTTATGATGTTTTGCAGGAAAAGCAGAACAGAGAAAATGACAGGTATGAATGCATGAGCATTGCATCATATATCTGTCATATGCATAAAGCATGCATGTACTGTAAAATTATTTATTGTGAAAAAGTGATGGATATATTCTGTAATATATATAAATGAATTACAGATATGATGATTTATTTATGTGATATTTGGTTGATGATAAAATTTGTTGACAGATATGAGAATATGGAAGGATGTGAATATTTCTGAATGTATTGAGATAAGAAGATATTGTATTCTTGTAATATGAATAACAATAATAAAAATGACTCACCATGGACTAGGCAATTTTGCCGAACCATGTAAATCCTGGTGTTTGTTTATTTTTCTGCTATGTGTTTTCTTTAAGAGGATGACACGTTATCAGCATGAGACTCTATCCAACTCAGTAAACTAAATGGATGTTTCTGAAATTTGGGTACATTACGGGACTGTACTCAGGATACAAACTAGTACTCAGCGCTATCTTTAATTGTTGAGATGTTGAAAAAAATATTTAAAGACTTCCGCACGCGTATTTTGAAAAACTGTGTTAATTTTAAAAAGAAATTACTCAAAAGATAAGCGCTTGGTGTTTTATGTCAATGTGGCATTTCCGCATAGGGGTAACCCTGTGTGGGGTGTTACAAGCTGCCCAGCAGAATCCACCGCAGCAAGTCCCACCTAGGTTGTTGCGAGACCATTTCATGCCTAACACTTTCAGTCCCCCATCATGCATTCAAATTCTAGATATAGAGGAGTTGACTTATGAGATTAAACAACAAACCATACAGATGCTCCCTACATTTTATGGATTAGATCGTGAGAACCCTTATGATCACCTGACTGAATTTGTGAACATCTGCAACACCATTAGGATTAGAGATTTCCCACAAGAGTCTCTACGCCTATTTCTTTTCCCTTTTTCTTTGAAGGACAAAGCCAAACATTGGCTCACATTTCTAGAACCTCCTAGACCCGTCACCACTTGGGATGAGCTTCAAAAGATTTTTCTAGCCTGGTACTATTCCATAGGCAAGACCTCCCAAATGCGCCATAGCATTACTCACTTCACCCAAATTGAAAGAGAGTCCTTTTACGAGTCTTGGGAGAGGTTGAAAGAGTTGATTAGACTTTGCCCACACCATGACATCCCTAGGTGGCAAATTGTGCAATCTTTTCTAAAAGGATTGAGAGAGAGGGATAGGCAACTAGTCCATTCTGCTTGTGGAGGGTCTGTCTTGAGGAAAAGTGACAATGAAGTTTGGGCACTGTTTGAGACCATGAGTGAGGATTCTTACCATATGGAATCCATGGGTTTGTCTGAGAGAGAGAAAACTGCCCCAACACCATCCTCCTCTTCATCTAAGAAAGGAGGCATCTATGAAATTGAGCAAACCACTTCTTCAAATCAAAACATTGAGGTGTTGTCCAAAAAATTATACCAACTCATAGCTCTTCATGAAAAGCCCTCTAAGGCCATAGTCAATTCTGTGTCTGAATTTTGTTCCATCTATTCTGACCCTACCCATGATACCTTGTCTTGTCCCATGGCGGGACAATACCCCGATTTCATTCATGAACATGTCAACGTGGCCCAAGGGTATGTGCAACCAAGGAGTGACCCATACTCAAATACCTACAACCCTAGATGGGCAAATCATCCAAATTTTTGTTGGGGTCAACAACAACCACCAAGGCCTACCATCCAATCTTCTCAACCTGTAAGACCCAATTACCAAGGACCAAATCAGGGCATGGTTGCACCTTATAGGCCTCCTCACCCTCAAAATCAATACCAATCTCAAGGCACCATGGTGCCTCATTCTCAACCACCATACAATCCTCCACCCCAACAAGTCGTTCAAGCACGCCAACCCCAACCACCCCAAAGAACTCCAGGATTTGAAGAGCAAGTGTTGAGTGCTCTAAAAACCATGGAAGCCAATAACCAACTTCTTCATTCTCATTCGCAGTCTATTGCCAAGCTTGAAACTCAAATGGGTCAAATAGCAGCTTCCTTGAACCGTAGGGAAGAGGGGAAATTACCTAGTCAACCAGTTAGGAACCCCAAGGGAGCTTATGTGGCTGAGAGTTCTACCTCTCAAGAGCCAGCCAAGCATGAGGATGTGCAAGCTATCACTGTGCTTACAAGTGGGAGGGTTGTGGATAACAAGGTAGGAGAGGATGATATGGAGGAGGATAGTTCACCTCCAATGGGAGATGTAGGGAATGATGAGAGTAGCAAGAGAAAAGAGAGAAGTCCTGAAAAAGAGATTGTTGAGGAAATTGAGAGAGATAACTTTCCCTCTGAGATAGAAGACCTTGTGGCATCCTATGTGCCCAAATCCCCTTTTCCTTCGGCGCTTGTGTCGCCCGCTAAGAAAGCCAAAAAAGGAGCTTCTGTTGATGACATTCTAGAGGTATTCAAACAAGTGCGAATCAATATTCCACTTCTTGAGGCAATCAAACAAATCCCATCGTATGCCAAGTTTTTGAAGGATTTATGTACCCATCAAAGGAGAGAGCGTGTGCACATGGCTCAATCCTCTGCACTTGTTGATATAGCTAGTGCAGTCTGCCAATACCAAATCCCTGTCAAGAAGAAAGGCCCTGGGACACCCACCATACCTTGTTTCCTAGGAGATCATTTTGTGGATAGAGCGTTGGTAGACTTTGGGGCTAGTGTGAACAATCTTCCATACTCTGTGTATGCGAAGATGGAATTAGGGAAATTAAAGCCTACACCCATCGTTCTCCAGTTTGCTGATAGGTCCACTAAGGTACCTAGAGGGGTTCTACATGATGTCCTTGTTAAAATAGAATCATTTGTCTTCCCTGCCGACTTCATAGTCTTAGACATGGAACCTGTGGATAGTAGTAGACCCCAAATCCCTGTGATTATAGGTAGACCTTTGTTGGTGACCGCTAATGCAGTTCTTCACCGCAAATCTGGAATCATGGAGGTGTCTTTTGGCAATATGAAGGCCAAGCTGCAAGTCTATCGTGCAACTAACCATCCTCATCACTTTGAGGAATGTTCATTTGTGGATATTATTGATGTTCATTATTGCCTCTGATTTGAGTGACTTACAACAGAGAGCCCTAATTGACACTTTGAGAAAGTATAGGGAAGCAATAGGTTGGTCGGTAGCGGATTTGATGGGGATTGACCCATCTATATGCATGCATCGTATTCACCTAGAAGAGGGGGCTAGGCCATCTAGAGAAGTTCAAAGAAAACTCAACCCGAATATGAAGGAAGTGGTGAAGAAGGAAGTACTTAAACTGTTGGATGCGGGTATCATATACCCCATCTCTGATAGTGAGTGGGTAGCTCCTACCCAAGTCATCCCTAATAAGTCTGGAATTACTGTAGTAGCCAATGATCAGGGTATTCTAGTCCCGACTAGAGCCACTACAGGATGGAGAGTTTGTGTTGACTATAGGAAGTTGAACTCCAAGACTAGGAAGGACCATTTCCCACTCCCTTACATTGATCAAATCCTAGAGAAATTGGCGGGTAAAAGCTATTACTGTTTCCTTGATGGTTATTCTGGATATAACCAAATAGCTGTGTACCCTGAGGATCAAGAGAAGACCACTTTCACATGCCCTTTTGGCACTTTTGCTTTTAGGCGTATGTCCTTCGGTTTGTGTAATGCGCCAAGTACATTCCAAAGATGTATGAACCTATCATGTAATAGTGGGAGGGTAGGATAAAGCCCAAGGCCTCTTTCTTACAACTCAACTTTGAAATAAAGGGGCTTTGTAAAATGGTCTCTGTAAAATGGTCTCATTTTTCAATAAACATACATCACATGCATCACATATATAATAAATGTTTAGACCTACTTTTATTATTAGTTCTTAATTATCCTCCCACTGTCCTCCTAGAGGCCAGGGTGGATTCATCTTGAACACATAATAAGTTAGGTCAAGGCCCTATCTATCATACATCTCATATATTAATGGGCCTTGGATATATTATGGACTTTTAAGGATGGGTTCATTGTTTGAGCCATAAAGATGAACCCTAGGTCTTAAGTGCGGATTGGGTGATCGTAATAAATCATATGTAACTATTACATAACGACAAACAAATTTTCTTCAAAATCTTGATGTCATTGCCAAGTCCTTCTCAAGTCCTTGCTTTCCTTTTGTACAAGACTCCACCATGTTCCTTGGGTCCACCATTCGCTTTCTCGAATTGTACATTACAATTTAATATAAAAGAAGAGGGAGATTAAAGAGAAAAGGGAAGTGCATTTGTAAAGAGAGGGAAAGAGGCATGCAAGCCCCAAAATTATTACATCGCCATATTTAAACTACTTTAAATACAATCCCAACAAACAAACCATTCACATCCAATGCGGCCAATCACATCTCATTTTAGTTGGTCTTAAGTCCATAATTATCCATTCACAGTTATACAATCACATTGCATAAAATAAAGCTACATAAACTAAGGTAATGATGGCAAATGGCATATAATAATTAAAGTCCTTTTATTATTATTATCCCATAACAATAATAAAGCTATTATTATTATCTCATAATAATAATAAAGTTCTTTTAAATCTCATTTAAAAAGAATTCTATCATATCGCATATTCCTATGCTAGTGTATTTCCTTTAAACAAGTGAAACTTCTAATTAACACTATTAGGGTTTCAAATATATAGAATTTAATTTGAGAAATTGTTTGCATAATTCCTATCATGCATTTAACACCTTAATATGCATAGTAGATTAATCACTATTAACCTACAATGGTGGAATTTAAATAATAAGTCAAAACAAAAATTATAGGAAAGACACAAGCCAAGTTTTTCAACAAAAACTTAGAATTCAGCTACTGTTTTGGGGCTAAACTTTCCTATATTAAAACTAACTTTTAAAATGTGAGAATACTCTATTTCACAAGGATTTTCAGTCCTCTTTCAAATGGCATAGGTCTCGTTTGGTGATTCCAACGTTTGGTATCATTTTAAAGCACTTTGTGATATGAACTCCAAACTATGGCAGATTCTGGAATTTCTTCACAAATGCATTTATTGGGCATAACCTACAATGAATTAAGTCATGGAAACTCTTCAATTCACTAGGTTTTTCAGTCCTCTTTCCAATGGCAGGGGCTTCAAGTCGTGATTCCATCATATGGTATCACTTTAAGGCATTTTGTGATAGAGAGTCAGAAAATCCAGATTTGACTCTTAATCTCAAAATTCTTAGTGAGGCTATTGTAGGTCATACTAAGTCATGGGAACACTTCCTAAACTTATCTAAGACCTTATGTTAATGAAGTTGATAGGTGGTGAGCTTTGAAAACCTTAGAAAACATTTTTCATGGATTTTACAAAAGCTACATAGTTGCTGCCCAGAAAAACAGAAACCTTGTTTTAACTTTAAAATAATTTTAAAATTAATCCAAGCAATTTATAATCTTCCCTAAACACTTTTAACATGTTTATATATTGTTTAGTAACATCCCTAAATGTTTTAAAACAATTAAAACATCAATTAATCACATGAAATTACTCAATCTCTCAAGAACACTAAACAAGGGTTTTATAAAATAATTTTCATAAAACCTACTTGTTCTTCATTTATAATTTCCAAAAACAATGAAACCAATTTTGAAAACTTTATAAACAATTTATAAAACATATGAAGAACTTAGGGCATGAAAATAATTAATAAAACAAGGGCCATTAGGGCTCCAAACCCCATGGCCGTGAATAGCTAGTGAGAGAGAGAAAGTGTGAGTTAGGGATTTAGGGTTAGGGTTAGGGTTAGCCAACCTTACCTAATCCATCATTTAGGGTTTCCATAAACTCTAAATTAGTTGCCATAATTTCCTAAATTACAAATCATTCAAAATAAGGAAGAATCAAAATAAAATAAGAAACTTTCCTAAACTTGAATAATTTCAAAGAGGAAATTGGGGATTTCAAGATTTGACAATTAGGGGTTTCCTATTTCAAATCAAGAAAGTTCCCTATTTTGATTTAGGGTTTCCTAAACCTAAAACCAGCCACCATGCATCAACCAATTAGGGTTTTTGAAGAACCCTAAATGGCCATTGTTATACATTTAACAAAGCTCCATTAAAGCACAAGTTTAAACAAATTTAAATTATGCTATTTGCAAATATCAAGATTCAACATTTAAACAAATTTAAATCAATCAAGAATTATGCAAACATATTCTAGGGTTTGTAAACCCTAGTAGCCATGACCTAGAGGGTGTGATAACCCTCATGGCCGAATCATATAAGGGGTGAAAACCCCATGGCCGTGAACCCCTCTTTTCCATTAAAGCAAGTTTTCTTAAAAACAAAGCTTTGTTCATATTTTCCCAATCAAGAACTTCATTCAATCATACCTAGGGTTTCCAAAAACTCAAGATTCAATCATGGATAATGATTATAGGGTTACCATAACCCAAATCATAAACCAAAACAATAAGGAATCAAATAGGGTTTATGAAACCTTAGGTGCCGAATTGGGAAGAGAGAGGAAAGAGAGTGGTCGTACCTTTGTTGGGTATTTTGATCATCATCAAAACTTCATTCCATGATGGGTAATAAACCCCAATCTTCAAATCATAGGGAGACAATCCCCAATATGGTCCGAAATTGAGAGAGAGCTTTTGAGAGATAAACTTGAACACTTTCTTGGTTTTTAACCAAAAAAAAAAATCAAAACAAAACTTCAATGGGGTAAAACCCCACAAGGCCGAATCTTATAGGGGCTGCCCACATGATCCAAAACTTTCATACAGGGTTTCTAACAAACCCTAAACACCATTGAAACAAAACAAGAAGCAAAACTACAAAAGGTTCATGAAGAACCTCTCATAGCTGAATTCCTCATTGTTTCTAAAACCATTTATTTTGATTTTAATTTATTATATCCATTGTTGCCATCATCAAACACGTGACCATGCTTGATTTGGCTCTGATACCACTGAAAGGATGTGGCACACATGGATTCGCAGCGGAAGTCATACGATAAAATATTTTCATAAAAGAATTAATTCATTCATCACAAACTATCAAGAATCGATAACAAGCATAGGGTCATGAGTTTATACATACAAGCATATAAATATTTAAACACTTTAAATAATACTTACTTGGATTCCTTGTTGTAGCTTTCCTTCTCGAGTTTCAAAGATATGAAACCTCAAACGGTATCCACACGAACATAAAATCCCTTAAACCCTTGAAGCTTCTCAACACTTGAAAGAATCAAGCTAGGAGAAGGGAGAGGGAGAGCAAGAAATTGGGAGAGAGAGAATGAGGGTCACGGCCCTAGGGTTTCTCACTCTTCTATTTTGTCTCTTCTCTAAATGATGAGTGGGAGGCTTAGTGCTAGTAAGTCCCATCAAGTTGTATTTATAGAAAACCTCTAGGGTTTTTATTTAATATTATTTCCAAATATAATTTAACTCTTTAATTATTAATAATTAATAATAAGGCTCTTTGTTAAATTATAATTAGGAAATTATGTTCTCTCTTTAATTCAAGAGACTCACTTATGCTCTTTGTTTGTGTGTGACACATTGGGTTCACCCCAACCTAGTAGTGATTCGGGACATCTCATGTTCCCTAAACTAGAAACTTTCTATTTTTGGTTCGATTGGAACAATTCCAAGTTTTCCCTCAATGATAACACTTATCATTACGCCTTCACTAGTCATGAGTGACGTCTAGCAATGTGTCATGACGCGCCCTAAGTTTGGGTGAATAGTAGAACTATGTGAACCCTTCTTATTACTTAATCATTGATTCCCTAATGTCACTATTAAGATAATAGGCATGGTGATCTGTCAAAACCTATCTTAACAACTTGATATATGTTCCACAAAATATAATCTCAATGAGGTAAATGCAGTGAAACTCTTTTCACTGTTTATCTATCTAGAGATTCACTTTGAGAATTATCTTTGTGAACTGATCATGACATTCTCTCTTATCTAGTGAGAGTGATGATTCCTTATCTCACACTCATCTATCTTCATATATAACTTATTAGAGCCAATAAGTACCGATTACACCCTTATGGTGGAGGCTCTACGAGATACTATTAAACCCTAGTAACCTATGTATAAGATAGATATGGTGTCTTAGGTCTAAGGACTACCAATTAAATGGACGTAACAAAAGAATATTCCTTTTGACTTGATCTCCATAGGAATATTCTAGTATATCACGTTCAGTGCACATATTCTCTAATATGCACCCACAGATCAACTAAAGTGTCACTACACTGATAGGAAAGACTACCTATCCTCCCATTGAAGTTAGTTTAAATCTTATGCTACTCTTAGTGATTTATAAAATGTCCTCTTTAATAAACCTATGAGCAGGAACTGTTTAGAATAAATGTTTATGAGAAATATCAGTCTCTCTATCTCAACAACTTGAGATGAATATTTCTCTTATCATTCATTCATGGACTTTGTCATATATATAATTAAATATACAAGACAATTTATACCTTCTAATTAATATAATATGAAATAGATAGGATTGGTTTTAGGGCATATCTCTAACAATGTGTACTTAATGAAGTACAAATCTGAAGCTTTTGAAAAGTTCAAGGAATTTAGATATGAAGTAGAGAAACAAATTAGTGTATCTGAGAGAATGAATAGAACTTTATTAGATATGGTTCGATCCATGATGAGTTATATTGATTTACCTATCTCTTTTTGGGGATATGCCCTTGAAACTACTGCATATTTATTAAATAGGGTTCATACTAACTATGTCCCTAAAACACCATATGAAATATGGTATGGGAAGAAACCAAGCCTTAATCATCTTAAGGTTTGGGGTTGTCCAGCATATGTTAAGAAACATAATGTGGATAAACTTAAATCAAGATCAGAAAAATGTTTGTTCGTGGGTTATCCCAAAGATTCATTAGGATATTATTTCTATCAACCTAACAAACAAAAAGTGTTTGTTAGTAAGTTTGTTGTTTTTCTTGAAAAATAGTTTATTCAAGAATGAAGCAAAGGAAGAAAGATAGAACTCGAAGAGATTTCAAAAATTTCCGACGAGCCACAAACATGTCCTGACTCAACATTTGTCCTTGTTGAGACAGAATTTCTCCCTATTGAGACAGTACCTGAAGATACACAACCTGTTCGTAGATCCACTAGGATATCTGCACCACCTCAAAGATATGGTTATCATCATGATAAGGATAAGGAATTGTTCCAAGGTGATAGTGAACACCCAGATGATCCTAATAACTATGCAGAGGCGATGTTAGACATCGATTCTAGAAGATGGCAAGATGCCATGAAATCCGAAATGGATTCTATGTATTCCAACCAAGTCTGGACTTTAGTAGATCCACCACAAGGTATAGTACCTATTGGCTGCAAATGGATCTACAAAAGGAAGATAGGCTTGGATGAAAAGGTAGAGACCTACAAAGCGAGACTAGTGGCAAAAGGTTACAGACAAAGACAAGGTGTTCACTATGAAGAAACCTTTTCGCAAGTAACTATGCTAAAATCCATTCAGATCATATTATCTATAGTTGCACATCATGACCATGAAAAATGGCAAATGGATGTAAAGACTGTTTTCCTTAATGGAAACATTGATGAATACATTTATATGGAGCAGCCTCAAGGCTTTACATCTAGTGGTGAGGACCACAAAGTGTGCAAGCTACAGAGGTCCATTTATGGACTTAAACAAGCTTCTAGAAGTTGGAACATCTGGTTTAATGAAGCAATAAAATCATTTAGATTTATTCAAAACATGGATGAACCTTGTGTGTACAAGAAGGTTAGTGGGAGTGTAATTTCTTTTCTTATTTTATATGTTGATGATATTCTACTCATTGGGAATGATATAGGAATGTTATCAACAATCAAGCTTTGGCTTTCACAAAAATTTTCCATGAAGGATTTGGGAGAAGCATCCTATATCCTAGGTATAAAGGTCTATAGAGATAGATTTAGAAGGTTGCTTGGTCTCTCCCAATCCATGTACATTGATAAAGTGTTGAAGAGGTTCAACATGGAGAATTCCAAGAGATATTTAATTCCTTTCAAACATGGAATTCATATTTCCAAGGGCATGGAATCCATGTACAGATATTAATTTGTGGCAGTAGCTATTCAAATAGATTATTGGATTCCAATGCCGTCTTTGTTTCAATAAAAAAGCCATTTACTAGACAAGAATTGCATACAGCAATTGCTCATTTTCTTATCTATTTATGTCTATGAGTCTTGTTGAATAATTTGTCAGTGATAAATGGGTAGAAGTGTTAGAGATATGCCCTAAAACCAATCCTGAAGGACATATCAATTTCATATTATATGAATAAGAAGGTATAACTTATCTTGTATATTTGTAAATATATATGATAAGGTCCATGAATAAATGATAAGAGAAATATTCATCTCAAGTTGTTGAGATAGAGAGACTGATATTTCTTACACACATTTATTCTAAAGTATTCCTACTTATAGGTTTATTAAAGTGGACTTTTATAAACTGCTAAGAGTAGCACAAATTTAAATTAGCTCCAATAGGAGGATAAGTAGTATTTTCTATCAGTGTAGTGACACTATAGTTAATCTGTGGGTGCATATTAGAGAATATGTACACTGAACTTGATCTGTAAGAATATTCTTATGGAGTTTAAGTCAAAAGAATATTCTTATATTACGTCCATTCATTTGGTAATCCTCAGACTTGAGGCATCATAGTTACCTTGTACATAAGTCACTAGGGTTTGATAGTATCTCGTACATCCTTAACCATAAGGGTGTAATCGATACTCATTAGCTCTAGTGGGTTATATATGAAGGTAAATGAGAACGCAAGAAGGAATCATCACTTTCATCTTTGATGAGAGAGAATGTCAGGGTTTTGTTCACAAAGATAAATCTCATTTTGAATCCTCGGCCGAAGTGATAGGTGAACTGTGAAAAGAATTTCATCAGGTTCACCTTATTGAGATTATATTTTGTGGAACATATAACAAGTTGTTAAGATAGGGTTTGACTTATAAACCATACCTGATTATCTTAACAGTGACATTAGGGGATGAAGAATTAAGTAACATGAAGGGTTCATTTAGTTCTACTATTCACCCACACCTAGGGTACGTCATGATATGTTGCTAGATGTCACTCATGACTAGTGAAGGCCTAATGATAAAGTGTTATCATTGATGGCAAAATTGGAATTGTTCCAATTGAACCATAAATAGAAAGTTTCTATTTATATGAGACATTGAGATGTCCCTGTCCACTACTAGGTTGGAGTGAACCCAATGGGTCACACACAAAAAGGACATAAGTGAGTTTCACAATTTAAAGAGAGGGAATATTCCTATTTATTATAAGATTTGGCCCTAGTTATTAATTGTTAATAAGTGAGGGGTCAAATTATAATTATAGGAAGTTTTTATTATAAATACTTAATGATGGGTCATGCTAGCACTAAGTAACCCTAATTATTAAAGTGGAAGGAGGCTAACCCTCAGGGTAGATGAGGAGGCCGGCCATTGTGGTGTCTCTCACTCTCTAGCCATTTTCTCCTTCCCTCTCTCTCTAAGCTTGTAGCTCCTCAAGTGTTGTGGAGGTTCAAGATGATTGTGAAGTTTTATGTTCGTGTGGACTTCATTGGAGGCTACCATACACTTTAGAGCTCGAAGGATGCGATTCGAAGTTCATCAAAAAGGCAAAACAAGTAAGTATTTAATTTGTTTAAATTATGTTCTTGTTTTATATTCATGATTCTATACTTGTGTTCGTTCCTTGATTTGATTGTGATGGAAGGATTCAATATTTTATAAAAGTTTTGTTTTATGTCTTCAGCTGCGAATCCTTCCTAACACATTCTTTCAGTGGTATCAGAGCCAACTCAAGCATGATCATGAACATGGTGATGGCAATCAATGACTTTAATTAATTAAAATCAATTTCGAACATGGTTTTGGTAACCTCAATGAATTCCGCCCTAAGAGTTTTTTGATGAATCCATGTTTTGTTTTTGAAACCCAAGAATGGTTTGTAAATCTATTTTGATCATGTTCTTCTTTATTGATCATGAGATGATTAATAAATATTTAAGATTGAATTTTAGTGTATTTGATAAATTAAAAATCAGTTTTATGGGGTGTTTCTATGCCATGGCCGTGAATCACAATGAAGAACAAACCCAGAATTTTCGTTTTTCTGGAGCATGCCAACTTGTTTGGCTTGTATCTTGATCAATATTGATCCAAATCGCATGAGGTCGGCCTTGTTTCGATCGTGACTCGATATAGAATGTTTCGATATCAATTTTGGATTTTTTACAAGCCATTAAGGCAGCGTTTGGAGGCAAAACAGCCGTTGGACAGTAACACTGCTTTTCTGCAGAAAATTTGATAAAGTATTATTGTTTTGCTTGGTTTGTTCAAACCACCCAATGGCTTCCATTCAAACTTCATAAAAGTGTTCTATGGAAGTATTTGAAGGGTTTTATGTTTTTATTTTTTGCTTTGGAAGCCATAGAATACTTGGTTCAAAATTATTCAGTTTTCTTTGAAACAATGAAACCCAGAAATTTAGTTTTCTTGTTATCTTTTAAACCTTCAAACCATCCTTAGAGGGGCCGAAAATCATGTGGGAAGCGTTCCCACACATAGCCCTGGTCTACCATGGCAATGGTGAAGCTTTTGAAGTTCATCAATGGAGTTTTGAAACCCTAGTTATGGTTTTAGCTTATGTGTTAATGGAGCTTTTGTTAATTTGATTAACAATGAATATTTGGGGCTTTTGAAACCCTAATAGAAAATGGCATGGTGGCTGATTTTTAGGTTTAAGAAATCCTAAAATCATATAAGGTAGTTTCTTGATTGGGAATTAGAAACCCTAATTCTCAAATCTTGAAATCCCCAATTTCCTATTTTGAAATTGTTCAAATTTAGGGAAGTTTCTTATTTTGATTTGATTCCTTCCTATTTTTGAATTATTTGAATTTAGGTGAAGAGGCAACTTGATTAGAGTTTATGGAAACCCTAATATGATGGATTAGGTTAAGGTTGACAAACCCTAACCCTAACCCTAAACCCTAGCTTACTCTCCCTCTCACTACTAGCTCACGGCCCTAGGGTTTTGGAAACCCTAATGGCCTTTGCTTTTTGTTTTATGTCATACCTAATGTTCCTCACATGCTTTATAAATTGTTTATAGTGTTTTCAAAATTATTCTTGATGTTTTTTAAAATCAAAAGTGAAGAACAAATAGGTTACATGAAACTTGTTTTTGTAAAAATCGTTTTTTTGGTATTCTTGAGAGTTTGAGCAATACATATGATGTATTGACATTTTAATTTGATTAAAATGATATGGAGTTGTTGCTAAATGATATATTGACGTGTTAGAATAGTTTTGGCATGATTATATATCATTGGGATTAATTTTAAAATTGTTTTAAAGTTAAACAAGGTTGCTGTATTTTCTGGGCAACAACTATGTATGTTTTGTAAATTCTATGAAAAATGTTTTTATTGATTTACAAAGCATGCCACCTATTTACTTCACTAATATAAGGTCTTAGTTAAGTTTAGGAAGTGTTCTCATGACTTAATATGACCTAGGTTAGCCACAATAAGGTTTTTGTGATTAAGAGTTAAATCTGGAAATTCTGACTCTGTCACAAAATGCCTTAAATTAAGTGATACCGTATGATGGAATCACATGATGAGACCCCGGCCATTGGAAAGGTGACTGAAAATCCTTGTGAAATAGAGTATTCTCACATTTTAAAAGTTAGTTTTAATATAGGAAAGTTTAGTCCCAAAACAGTAGCTGAATTCTAAGTTTTTGTTAAAAAACAGAAATTGTTTCTTTCTTAGAATTTTTGTTTTGAGTTATTATTTAATTCCATCATTCTAGGTTAATAGTGATTAATCTACTAAGCATATTAAAGTGTTAAATGCATGGTAGGAATTGTGAGAATAATTTCTCAAATTAAATTCTATTTATTTAAAACCCTAATGGTTAGGTGTTTTACTTGTTTTTGAAAGAAACTTGTTTTGATCATATATGATATTATAGGATTCTTTTAATAAGATTAAAAGGACTGTTATTATTATAAGATAATAATAATATCTTTGTTATTGTTATACAATAATAATGACATGACTTTAATTAATTATATGTCATTGCCATCATTACCTTTTTATGTATGTTGCATTTATTTTTATGCAATGCGATTGTGTAATTAGAATGGATGATTATGGACTCAAGACCAATTAAATGAAATGTGATTGGCTGCATGTGATGTGTATGATTTAGTTAAGGGTTGTATTTAAAGTAGTTTAAATTATGGTGATGTAATTATATTGGGGGTTGCATGCCTCTTTCCCTCTCTATCCCTATGTACTTCCCTTTCTCCTTAATCCCCTTCTTTCTTTTATTTTAAATTGTAATGTACAAATCAAGAAGGCGAGTGGTGGACCCGAGGTACATGATGGAGTCTTGAACGAGAGGAAAGTAAGTACTTGAAGAGGACTACAAGACCTTATGAAGATCTTTTTGTCTATATATGTAATAGTTACATGTTTTAATTACGATCACCCAACCCTCTCTTGTTTAGACCTTGGGTTCATCTTTATGGCTTAAAGCTTGAACCCACCTTGAAAGTCTATAATCATACCAAAGCCTATTTATATATGTTTTGTATGCTTGTTGGGCCTAAATCTAATTTATTATATGTTCAAGATGAATCCACCATAGCCTCTATGAGGACAGTGGGAGGATAATTGAGAACTAATAATAAAAGTGGGTCTAAATCTTTATATGTATTTGATATAATGCTTCTCAAAGCAAGTTCCAATCATTGTTTAACCTCTAAACTATAGTATCTTCACATAATAGGTTCTTGAATTGTACATTTTAGTTAAGTCACACCCACCATTCACATAAATATGGTCAATTGAATGTTGCGCCCCTCACATAATAGGTTTTATACGCCATTATCGCATCTTATGATATCCAATATTCAAACAAGGTAGTATGAACCCTCAGGATGAACATGTCCCCGTATATCTGCAGCCAAACATATCCACCACAAGAATTCACCTACCATGTAATGGTGGGAGGCTAGGATAAAGCCCAATGCCTCTTCCTTACAACTTCATTTTGTGAAAAAAAGGGGTTTTGTAAAAGGTCTCATTTTATAAACATACATCACATGCATCTCACACACACACACACACACATATTTTGAAAAACTGTTTCTTAAATTAGATATTATACTTATGAATGTCATGTTTGTAAAAAATTACAGTGATCCAACGGTCGGTTTTTCAGAAATGTTATTGAGAAAAATTGTGACAATTTTGAGCGGTTACAATTTTTCATTGTTATATTTTGAAATTCTAACATTGGATCATCGCAATTTGGATTCGATCGATGTATGTGAACTTGATCATTACTATATATATATATATATATATATATATATATATATATAAATTAAACATACCTCCACTTTTGTTCTTCCTCCTAAATGGAAAGTGGGTGGGTTGTGGGGTAGAAATTCCTGGGATTGACACCTGCAGACAGTTGAGGATTTTGTTTAATAAATTACCAAATTGAAGAAATTAGACAGAGATGACAATACGTACGTATGAGGTTTGAGGCAAACGTTTGGTTGAAGAGAGATAAGAAATCGTTGAAAAAAGCTATTGACAGTTGAGATTTAAGATTTGAGATTTGAGATTTGAGATCAGAGATCAGAGTTCGCCATTGATTGGGAGAAGCTTTGTTGTATCCACCTTTTGGGTCTTCTTGCCTCTTCTGCAAAATCTTGGTACTGATAGAGGGATAGGAAGAGAGAGTGAATAACATTTTTGTGGTATTGGGGTATCTCCAATAGGAGAGAAAAGAGAATAAAAGGGAAAAGAAAGATTTTAAAATTCTCTTATTTGACAAACCAAAATAGAAGAGGAAGGAAGGAATTGGGGGAGAAAGTGAAGAGAAAAGAGTCCAAAAATCATTCTTTCCAAATCGGGAAGATTTGGAGAGAAGAGAAGAGAAGAGAAGAGAAGAGAAGAGAAAGTCAATGGATGTGATTTTACTATTTTATCATTTCTCTCCCTTTTTTTTCTTTTATTTTTTTTTATTTTTTTATTTATTTTATGTAAGTAAGGGCAATATTAGAGTTTACACTTTAAAATCTTCGCTTATCTTTTTTTTATAAAAGTTATTCAAATAGAATGGAAAAAAAATTATTTAACTTTCTCCCCTATCTATCCAAACAAGATTGAGAGAAAATTCATTTCTCTTCTCCTCTCTTATGAGATTTTCTTCTCTTCCCTCCAATTCTATCTCTCAATTCAAACATAATGTTAGAGAGTGAAGACCATAATGTGAGTCAATAAAGGACGTCAGCTTGGCAAGATGATAAAATGACAGCGTTCTCAGTTTTTCCAACAAAAACAGTAACGCGGCAGAAAACACATAAAGTGAAATTACGCTTTAACCCTTAAATTAAAAAAAAAAAAAAAACAAAAAAAAAAAAAAAAAAAAAAAGTCCTCTGTCATATAATTTTCAAGAATTTTAAGTTTGATTTAATAATTTATATATTATTTTTTATAAGAGAAGATTCTAGATTCTATTCTTCAAGAATTAGAATGATAATTTGTTTCTTTGTTATTCTCCTTCCATTAAAAGCTAATTGTTAATCTCATTGATACATCAGTTAATAAAAAATAAGTTATAATTTAAAGGACATTTATTCAAAAATTGCTAAATTTAAGACTTTATATTATGTTGTTCAATTTTATACCATGAGGTCCCTCATATTTTTTAATTTTTGAATCTATTTGTTATATTTGATACGCTAAAAAAAATTCTTAAACTTAAAAATATAAAACCACTAATATAGAAACTTAGGAATATAACCCTAATTTCAATCATTTTTTACCACTTTTGAAATTTTATCAAGTGATAGTGTGATACAATGCTCTCCCAATTAAGTAACTGTTAATTTTTTTTTACTAACTAATAATATGTCAACTATGAACCAACGAGAGTTCTTCGTACGGCAGTAAAGGGATGAAACTGTAAATTCAGACATCTTGGATTCAAACCCAGCCAAATATAATATTTTATAAGTTAAAAAATAAAAATAAAAATTTAGAAAAGCAAAACCAAAGTGGGTCTGGATCAAAATCTTAATTTGGCCAATATAATATTTTATTTGACTTAACAAAGGAATGCTAGATAATAAGATCTTGTTACCTTCTGTGATGAAAACCGAAAAGGAAAACAATTGTTAATCATATTTAAACATTACATCTTCCAAACTAGATCCAGATCTGAAACCAAAACAATATGCTATTACCTCAAGGAAGATTTCTTGACAACTAAACAAGAATCCCAGGAAATTTGGAAAGATATCACCAAAACAGGGGCACTGTTCATAAGCTGAAATACGTACCACAGTAGAATGCTCCAAATCCGATCTCCACCGTTCAGATTGTAGATCCTTAAGTCATCAACTCGCCCTACCAAATTTCAGCTCAATCGAACCATGAATGACTGCCAAACTGAGTAATGGATGAAATCTGGACAGAGATGGAAAAACTGGTTCATACTTTCTCTCTCTCGCGTTTTGGTGTTTGAATCAGTCGCCTACTGACTCTCGTATGTACTCTGTCTCTAAATTAAACTTTGATTTGTGTGAAATTATTGTAAAAGGGATCTTATCTCATATTCTCGGACCTATGAGACTTCATTTCCCTATGGAGTCGTTTGGAGACTTGGGTCGGTGATGCTTATTGGCTGGTTATTATATGACCAACAAAGTCTTCTTTGAAGCGTATATGGAACCAACTATTTAGAGATGTAAATTGTGGCGGCAACAACAACACAACTATGATATATCTAAATAGCCTTATAAAGGATCTTTAGTTATCTCCTCAAAAAGCATATTTAGAGGATCCAGGCAGTGGTCCATTATCATAACATTATAATGGATCTTTAGTTATCAATGAGAAAACAAGTTGATTATTCTTATTTCTTCTGATGATTTTTCTTCTGCTGAAAGGGTAGATAAAACAAGAATATTTATGGCTGAGTGGCTGTGGATACTTCTCAAATATCATTATGATAAAGATGAGATAACGATGAAAATGAGGAAAAGCAAAATTATGATAGAAAATTTTAATTTCTTTAATTAGGAAATCATAGTTTCGGATCATCTTTCAAGGTGTTATTTTACACTTTAGGAGTCCTGTATAGATTAGTTAGCTATGACAAAAGAGAGTGAGCACAATGTAGAGTAAACATCTTACGGCTTTGATAAATGATATTTTAAAGCCTGAAACAGCAGCTATAAGAACTCAAAAGCTAGCAAGATGAATGACATGATAAAAAGTAATATAACTTCTCTTGCCACATGTAATTGTGAAGATTGAAGCTAACACAAATCTTTGATAGGTGAAAAAAAAATAGAATCACTTCTAAGGGTAGTGATAGACAAAAGCTTTTTTTCAAATTTTATAAATGAAGTTAAGAATAGATTTTGAACATAAATTTTATGCATAGGTAAAATATGAAATTAAAAGAGATTTCATGAATCAACAATAGATGCTGCATAAGAACGAAGGTTAGAATGATGGATTGGAATGAGTAAATGAAAAGAGGAGAGCCAGATTTATAACCAAAAATTTGACGATGCGTCTGATTGCAAAATTCAAAGCAATTTGAAATGTCTGTGAAGCAGATAAATCACTTTTTGAAATTTTGGTGTAAATACTATCTACTTTTTGATGAAATGGGAGATTTTCTAAAACGTATTCGACTGATTTGAACTGTTGGTAATGCGGAAAAAATTCCTTTTGAAAAACGAGTGCGAGAACTGTTTACTTTTTGACAAATGATCGATTTTCTGAAAAACGTGTCTGCAGACACTGTTGTTGGATTTATTTATTCAAAAGCTAGATTTATTTGAGCAACAATGGATTTCGCTGTCTAAAATCAATGCTTTTAATGGTCCAATTCAATACTTTGTATACTATGATTTCTCAAATGGAAGCTGTCAACACTAAGTGTAGGTTCAAGTCTTGGAGACACCTATATATACCCATTGCATAGTATTTAAGTTGCCCAATAATTTTGTGTTATATATATATGGAGATATATTTTAAAGTTTTGAAATTTGTGGGGGATTGTTGAGAAATATTATTAAAAAGAATTAATATTTCAAAACTTTATTTTATGATTTTAATATTTTAATATTATTTCATAACGGCTAGTTAACGGTTAGTTTATAACGGCTATAAACAGCTAGTTTATAAGTCCTATAAATTGAGGCCTCATTTCATATGTTGTGAATAATGATTCATTCTATTATTCTCCTTCCTATCATCTATTCTATTTTCCGTAATTATCTATTTTATTGGGCAACTTATTTGAAGACTGGTTCAACTATCTTCATGGACGTACCCATAGAAGATATAGCTGAGAGTTGTTTGGGATCGTATCTCTGAAGGACTGTTAGCCATTATCAACCTGTAAGTAGGGGCAATAGTACCTTTAGGACAGCGTGTATTCACGTGCTTTCCCATAGGCCAACTTTTCTTACTTATTCTTTTAATTTCTTATATATAAATTGTTTATTTATTTTGTTAAGTAGTTAATTGTTAATTGATGATTATATCAAATGGTTTATATTTATGTCGATCTTCAAAATAATCCCCAACATTATATGACTCCATGAAGTGGTGGCCTCATGTGGAAAGTGGGGATTAGTCGGGCTCTGACAGCTTAGACACCTCATTGCTTGGCAATATATATATATATATGTGTGTGTGTGCGTGTGTGTGTCAACTATGTGATTATTTCTGTTTATTTGGAGGCAATTATATCCACTAATCGACTAAAATGCTATTTTAATAATTTAAAATTTTATTAAAGAATTTTAAAAGACTCTCTCATGTGTTACAGTGGTTATATAATTAACTAAATATGATTATTTATCATTCAAATTTTGAATGATTGATAAATGAAAGAAACTTGGTATCGCTTAATGAAGCTTTAAAGTGTAAAGTATTTAATTTAAGGATAATTCTATTCGTCCTTTTTTTTTTTGTCATTCTTCTTTGTCCTTTCTAGTTCATCTGACTAACTTGAAA
Source organism: Hamamelis virginiana (assembly GCA_017140935.1). Taxonomy (NCBI): domain Eukaryota; kingdom Viridiplantae; phylum Streptophyta; class Magnoliopsida; order Saxifragales; family Hamamelidaceae; genus Hamamelis; species Hamamelis virginiana. The sequence continues at coordinate 7,519 of JAESVK010081463.1, read as the reverse complement.
TAGCTATTTCCATAAACTAACTGATAGATTTGATGCTCCACTTATATGTATCATGAATGCAAAAAATTACATTGATACAATGCTCGGTTTTTCAAAAAATAGACTGTGATGGTTTTTCACAATTTTAACATTATTGTTTATAATTTTTTTCAAAATTGCAAAAATCAGCCATCGGATTAATGTAATTTTTTGCTTTCATAATAAATATAAGTTGAATGTCAAATCTAACAATCGATTTCTTGAAATAGTTGTTTCAAGTTGGTCAGATACACTAAAAAAAAATAAAGAGGGAGGACAAAAAAAAGAACGGCTTAAATTTTCCTTTATTTAAAGTGTGAAGTATACTTTTATCTTCCTTCTCACTTTTAGCAGGGCCGGCCATGGGGCAAAGCCTCCAAAGCACATAATTATTCTTCAAAAATAAGGACCCCATCATTTTGTATTCATAACAATCCATCTGTCCATTTGTGAAAGGGGAAAAAAATTTTAAGCTAACTAATTTTAAATGTAAGTGGGCCACACCACTTACTGATAAAAAAATTCCAATTGTTTTTTTTTTTAAAATGGCCCCCATTCTCTATTGACATCATCCATTTTTTATTTAAAAAAGGTCCTTATGGATCTCTTATGACATTATTGTTATTGAAAAAAAGCTCTCTTTTTCTCTCTCCCTCCCTTATGGGCCTCTTTGATTTATGGTTTTTATTTTGAAGCTTTAAATTTGCTATGTATGATAGTATAAATTTACTTATTATTCTTGACTTATTTTGAAATTGAGACTTTTGATTTAGGATTTTAATTTTAGGGCTTTAGGTTTTTAATTCTAAGGCTTTAAGTAGCTTTCTATGTTAATAGCAAATAGCATCGGATGATGGGAAAAATAAAAAATGTAAAAAATTCAAAAGAAGTCTTTTATTGATTGCAAATTAAAGAGAAGAGAGATAGATGGAATTAGAATTCTTTTATGGAGGGCTAAGCGCCTTAGTTACATCACTAGCTCTACCTTCGCTATATCTTTTGATTTACCTTCAACCTTTTCCCTTCTTTTTTTTTCTTTTTTTTTTCATAGCTACGTTTGGTTTTCTAGAAAATTTAGGAAAAAAAATTAATTAATGAATATTTGAAATTTTTTTTATGGTGATGAAAAAAAAATTGCAATCTGTACATAGTAGAGTCCCATTTTTTGCCCTCACTTTGGGCCTCCGAAACCTCAAGGCCGGCATTGTCTTTTACATTTAAAATTTTAAAACTCTCTTCAAAAAGTTTATGACCAGGTAAAATATATTAACTCAAAAGTCCGTATCAGAGAGAAGATGCAACAGTGGAAGATTATATATATCTATATCTACCCATCATCATAATAATAAATAATGACATCTGCAAGTGCATGTGGAAGATTATATATATCTCTCTCCACGGCTCCGCCCATGTGCACGAAGGACTTTCAATAATAAAAACTTATCATATTGCACAGAAAGTAGATGGTGCCAACCGTAATAATGCCATAATTTCCATTATCATATGAGTTATAGATGTTGAAAATCATATGGGTGGTGACGTGGTGTATGCTCACCACATATATATGACTTATTCGGAAGATTATGGGAGAGAGATGCTCTGCATTAATTATTGTTATACAGGATAGATAGAATGATAGAAAGAAAATCAAGAATATTAGAGAGACAAGGAGGCCACACCCAAGCCAAAAGGTGTTCATATTTTTAGGGAAAATTATGGATTGACTCCTGGATTATCATAAAAAAATATTTTGTATTTTTGAATTATCAATTGTGATACATTGACCCCATGTAGATAGTATCGATTTGCGACATATTACGCCCTTCGATCAGCTAACTGTACATCCGTTTAACAGACAAAAAGTCAAGTGCGCTCAAGTGAAGGTATTTTCCTACCAACATGAAATGAAGTTATGAATGCACGCGCTTTTCTTTCTATTAAATAGACGTCTGATAAGTAGATGAAATGGTGCATGCAATCTGCCGTAAATTGATAGTACACGAGTTAACGTGTTACAATTGATAGTTCAGGTGCAAAGTGTTTTTCGCTGATAGTCCAGGGAGTCAATCCGTAATTTCGCTATACTTTTATTTGTAATTGATCAATTCTTATTTAAGGGAGTATCCGAGAGAGGAGAGAGAAGAAGAGAAGGGAAGAAAGAAGAAAAGAAAGGAGAAAAGAAAAAAGTAGAGAGAAAAGTTCAAGCATCTAGTGAGGAATTGAAATAGTGTGATTGTGTGGAGTGAGGTGTGAATTACTTGATTATTTTCAATAGTAGAATTACTCCCTATGGACATGGACAATTTTACCAAACCATGTAAATTTCGGTGTTCATTATTTTGTACTTTAATTTCATAACAATACACCATTTTTTCTAAAAGTTTTCCATCATGTGAAGAAGTGGATAAGATCATTTGGTTGAAAAAAAACATTTGAACAATTGTTTTCTAACCAAGAAAACGTCTTGATGAGAAATTTTATGTTAATTATATTCATCTTTATTTATTATTATTAAGATTATGAATCAGCACTGCATTAGGGCGCCCATTAAGTAATGACGTTTTTTAGAGGTTAGGTGCATGTGATCAGGAGGGGGAGACCAAGACGAAGCTGTCATAGAATTTGCTTGATAAGAAATGGAAGTAACACCTGCAGAGACAAACAGGAAAAACCAAACAACTTATTCTCCCTGGCTCTACAAATAACCCAGACTGGATTTGGTGTGATACCTTCATACACCTTGAAGTTTTTGGACTTCAAAATAAAGTTAAACTAAAACATTATAGGCGATTAAAGGCCTAAAGTCCTCTACATCTAGTCCTCGAGCTTTTAAAAAGGAGACGGTATCAAGAAGCCAGATCTCAAATCTTGTGATGCTCCCTTTATCAATGATAATCTGCATAGTGCTGCCAAACCACACACCCCTCTTGTCCACAGGCGGAGGAAAAACAGGTGCTCAACTGTTTCTTCCTCGTCCAAACAAAGAGGACAAATGTGGTTTTGTGGAACTCTCCTTCTAAAAAGATTAGACTGGATGGATACCAGGGAGCCAATTGTCCTCCCGAATATTAGTGTTTTCGCCATTTAAGTGCAATGTGAGTGTTCTGCAGTTGTCAGGATCTTTGTATACCTTGCATGATCTGTGCATAAGTGCTTGTAAATTTTGCTGAAAATTTGGAAATTAACACCTATTGTTCTTCACTTCAGTAGAGTCTGAGAAATAATGTGCATTTTTGTGTTGTTGAATACTGAATACACACCCTAAGACCAGTTATGTGTGCGTCTTTCTCATTCTGCTTCTCCTCATACTCAAATGTTTCTCAGGATTCACCTTAAATTAGAGCTTTCAAATGGTGCAAAGCTGAAGGACTACATTCCCCCTAAAACAGAACATAACCAAAATAAAATAAATAAATAAAATTTCAGGCAAAATTTTGATGTCAAACCCTGCCACAAGGATTCTCTATCAACTTGTAAGCCAGTCATTGAGGGCTTAAATTACAAACACAAACCAATAAGGCTAAATGAATTCATGAAGCACAAGGGATGAGTCTTGTGCTAATTGCCAATTATAATGGAGACTCTTACTTTCTCAATTCATGTTCCCATAAACTAATTAAGTGCTCAATTGGCAATCTCTTCTTAGATAAGCTGTCTTATAATAAACAATTTTACTGATCTAATTCCCCTGAATTCTCACCAGAAATATTGCCAAGGACTATGTAAAAAATGCGCTTGAATGGGTAATACATTCACTATCCTTTGAGTCCAGCAAATCTCTTTTCATGTTTCTTCATCTGTGCACCATATTGTGTTCTCCATTCTGTGCTCCAGATTACTATGAAGACGTACTTTTCTTCGGAATAATAAAAAACAGAGGACATACTTTTCAAAAGATAACCAAAGAAAAAAGTTTAAGCTGCCGACCACGTGAAATCATAATCAATGTGTGAACTGTGAAGTGTTTATGATATACTAGGTGGTGCAGCACGTGCTACCCACGTGGCAGCTAGGTAATAATTTATTTAGTTTAGTGCACTTATAAGGGGTGCGTAGGGAAAGCAATCAAAGCATTAACCCCGTCCAATGACACTGCAAACCTAGCCCAAGCCAGCTAGGCCTGATAACTGTAGCACAAATGTAATTTCTGAGCCAATGCCAATCAATTCTTAAACCTGCTCACCTGTTTACATGCTGCAACATCTTGTCCATATGCTTGGCAAGAGAGAGAAAACTAGCTACACCACAAAATTGTAGAAAATGGGTTGGAAAGAGCAAAAATTTGCATGAGATGGCAACAATAATTGAGCTAGCAATAACAAAAATTGAAATCAATTGAAAATTTTCAATCAATTGCATATCAACCTTTTTATGATATGTATAGAGATATATATATTTTGGCTAAAAATCAAAATTTCTTTTCTTAATTATTATTTTATGCTAATTAAATAATAATTTATATATGTATATATACAATTATACATATATTTTTCGTTCCGGCTAGTGGGCCGAGAACAAAGTCCAATCACAGAAACTAAACGGGGAAAACAAAGCCCAACAAGATCACCCAAAAGGAAAGGAAAAAGGACCAGGGCCCAGAGGAACCTTACAGTGGACTTATTGGTGGCTAGTTAGTTATCCTTGAACAAGAAGAAGTGCAGCCCTTGAATTGGATTCCAAAATAATTTGTTTGAAGCTACTCCCCAAGCAATCTCTTACCCCGAAAAAACTAGTGGTCTAGAGCTTAGATTGCGTATTGGTTGCTATATTAATAGATAGATATTAAGGAGATCAAATTTTTTTAAATCCTTTGATCCTGAGTATACATGATAGAACTTTATTTTAGTATATTTTAAAAATGTATAAAAGCAGAAGTTGTATCATTTTGTCGCATCACACGATTTAAAAATAATAAAAAAATTATCTAAAAATCTTTTAGTTTAGAGCATTATAACACAAGTACCATATCGCGAGATCTTTTAAAGTTCAAAATTCTTTTACTTATTTGTTATGTTTTAAAGGCTCTTGAAGCTAATGGTATAAAATACTTTGTTAAGGACTTATGGGAATATAATCATTAAAAAGAAAAAAATCATTTCAAGAATGATTTTAGAAGTAATTAAGAAAAACAATTTATCAATGAATTAAAGGAATTAAACCTCCCAAAAATGTATTTTAAATGATATGATCAATAATTTAAGGGTTTTATTTTAGTCAAACTCTCCCTTTACTCCAATTATGTGTATAAGATAAATATTTATTTCCACATGATAAACACATTAGGTGAAAATTACAGGGGGGAAAAAAAGATACACATATTAGGTGAAATTCTCATTTTTAAAAAAAAATTGAGATCACTCTTTTTTTTTTTTTAAAGAAATTAATAAATTTCAATACCATAGCATGAGGTCATATGCATCGCAATACTTAAATAAAATGTTGGCTGTTTGGTCCCTATTGGCCAAGTTTGGAGGAGAGGGACCTGCAAGGCTGTAACTGCCTCGTAGGGCAACTCAAATTTTGTGCCAAATTTTCAAGATATTTTCAAGCAAAAGCCCAAAATAAATTAAATAACAACGCAAATTGCAATTTCATTAATTACACTTTTGATTATTTTATTTGGCAACTTTTAAACTTTCAATAGATATTCAACTATTGCTTTATTAATTAATTAGAAAATCATACGCATCTCTCTCTCTCTCTCTCATATTCTGCAAAATAATTGTCTATATTGATGCATTTCACCTGTGTAGACTCTGGCTAATAATGCATTCTCTTGACTCTCTTGTATTTTTATGTTGTTTTTTCTTCATGCCCAACAAAAATTTACATGAAGTATTAAGTAATCTGTATTGATGCATTTCATCTAGTTGAATATTGAGTAGTGAGTACACCCATGAAGAAAGATCAGTTATTAATGCTGCTTTTCACATTCTGCCTCTCCTTATAGTTCATTGCTTCTCAGGATTCACACCTTAGAAACTGTAGCTCTTTTAAATGGTGCAAGGCTGCAGGATTACACTACCCCTAAAATCAGAACATACCCACAAACAAGAAGCCAAAACTAACTAGTATCTTTAACCGATTTGTGTGCTTTTGTCTTCAATTCCTGCCCATTGACACAATGTTGTTGATGGAAGTTCAATGTCATCTACAATTAGGTTCAGATTAGATAGTATATAACCAAACCAAATCTGACTGGACAAAAACATATCAAACTAACTCTCGAGCTCTTCCTCACACCCAATCCTCCTTTCTCTTTGCTTGAGCTTACCACATCCCAATTAATGAGATGAACCTTCTGTTTCTCCCGTGTCCCTATTAATCCATTTTTTAACCAGGCCATTCGATGACCAGTAAATTGGTTTTAATTAAATTCTTCAATTTCTTTAATTCTAGCAAATGATAAATTAGCTAGAATTAGATTAGTTTTCGAGGAGTTCGAAGCCAATCAGGAATGCTTGTTTTAAGGAGTTTGTTGGCACCCACACTCTTCACTCTTTGAGGATAATTATCAAACCAAAGAATGAGTCTTATCCGGATTGGAATAGATAGTAGTTGAAGATGATCCAGCTTGAAGATAAAGATGAAGCTTGATGATGAAGATGATCCAACAACTAGCAGAAGCCAACTAGGAGACTACCACTTAGAAGTCTATAAATAAAGGCATGAAGACCAACAGACTCCCTCTCTCTCAACACACATCAATTCAACCGATGAACTAGAGAGCACCCATCTCTTTTACCCTAACTTGGGGTATGGGAGATTCCTTTTGTCTTTGATGCTGCTTGGTCGTATGTGGCTCCGCATCGAAGGTTCATTGATTCGAAGTACTTGTACGTGGTACGAGAGGTAGCTCGAACCTGTTCTTGGAGTAAGGTATTAGTTTTTGTTTCAAAGGGCTCGAGGGTAGTTCGAGCCGTACTGACGAACGTTTTATTTATGTGGTGGTTAGTTATTAATAAAGTTCATTTTATTTTTCGCTTCATCTCCACATTCTTCTTCTCCTCTTTCTCTGTTTTATTTTATTTTTATGCTCGAAGTTTGCTTATTTAGTGTTAGGATTAATTGACTTGGCTTGTCCCCCCTAAAAAGTCCTCCTAATTGAGGCATTCGAACCCCATCACTTGATTTTCACAATTTTGAGGAATTCGAACTATCTTACAGTGGTTCGAACTCCTGGAAATATTTTAATATTTGATTCGAACCTCATCGGTTTGATTCGAATTCCTAAAATTTAAAAATGGGATCAACAGTCCCCCATAAGAATTTTCTATTCATTCTATCCAACTCTTTAGTGACTGCCTCTGGGTTTAGCTGCATAGTGTATACTGGTATTGTGCTTGTGATAGCTTGAATGTATGTCAGTTGATTAATCCCTCTGTTATTGATCATTTTACAATTAGGAATGCTATTGACCATTCCCTCTGCACCTTTCATTAGTAATGTAAGATAATACCATTTTATATTTAGCAATGCTCACCTTTTGCCCCAATGCCAT